>PPLW03000036.1:0-155450 GCA_003707895.3 Ambrosiozyma pseudovanderkliftii
ATGGCAACTTCTCCATTCAGACACTTTCTACAATCTGGGAAATATGAGTGAGTGGAATCCTTTTCCTTCTCTGATTGAACAAACTCCATTAAATTCTAATTGTTGGTGGTTGCATTGAATAATTGCCGGCGGGAATAAAATAAAGGAGGTTTGTGTGAGGAAAGGAAGTATGGAGCATAGAGTATAATTATAAAACGTTATTATTCTCTTCAAAGCCGAACAAACAAAAAAAAAAACAAAACTTAAACTACATTATAATCTACACTAAAACTGAAACTAAGACTAAAACTAAAATTAACACTAAAAAAGAAAAAACAAGATGAGATGGAATTAGTAGATTCAGATACAATCTATTTATCAGGTGTTTGTCTCTTATGTTCGTTCATTTGACCTTAGTGGTTATTGCGTCCTTGTACAATGGAATTTTTTTAGAGAGAGAGAAAGAGAGAGAGAGAGAGAGAAGAAACAGCCAATTCAATAAATAAATAAATAGTAATTCCCAAGGAAAACAAAAACAAACAAACTAGAAAACCAAACTCTTTTTATCTATATGGTGAATGTTTTTCTAAAAGCAACTTTAAATTAAATGGTAATATATATACAAATGATCAGACAAAACAAAGGTTTAAAAACCCACCTTTAACAGCTATAGATATGACATTACATTACTTGCTTCCTTCTGCTCCCCCTGTCTTTGTCTTTGTTCTCCTCATTCCCCGGTGGATGAACCACCAGCAAAAGCTAGCCTGGTAGGCAGGCTAAGGCATGATGGCAGGAAAGGATAGGACGGGGCAGGGCAGGACGGGGCAGGACGCACCCCTCCCCTTGCGGCCAGAAAAAAAAAAGAAAGCAAGAAAGAAAGAAAGAAAGAAACCCTCTTGTTCACCTGTCCAGTCCATCCTTCCCTCTGCAATTTGTTTATACGAGGGAACCACTAACCCTTGCTTTGATTGGTCAATATTTTTTTTTGTGATGGAAATAGAGAGTCACAAATTACACATACATACTAAATACATACCATAATATACTATATTAACATTTGATCGATCAATGATTACTTCATATGATTAACTGCTGTTGTTAAACCAAATAGTGTTAATAGAGAGAGAGAGAGAATGTATGTGTATTTGAATGTATTTAGTGTTGTTATTACCATTTCAGTGGTTTAACAAAGGGTGTAAAGGAGAGGGGATTTCTCTGTTTTTTTTTTGTTCTTTTACCCATTATATAACAATCAAATCAACTGAATCGATTACAATTGGAAGGATTAGTGTGATTGTTGTAGGACGGTACTGTTCTTTATGTGCTCTTGTGAAGCTACCATACTTTGCCGAAGGGGAATACATGGGTTTGATGATACAAATAAATGGACAACTGTTCTTACTGAACCAGTTTGCTCTATTAAACGGAGTGGTGGAAGGGGGGGAGTTGCAACCACTTATGATTCCCATTGAAGGTTACTCATAGTATTCAAATGACTATTTTGTTCAAACTTTCTTGACGGTTATTGAATGATAACCATTTTGCGCATGACTGTTGTCTTTGTTGTTTTGTTTTTCCTTTAGAAAGAAAGCTTTTTCCGTAACGATTTCTTTTTTCTTTCACAAAGAAATATCCTTCAACCAAGGCAATAGTACTACTCAACTGATACTGTTGGTTACTGTTGGTGGTTCTAAGTGTTACCTCACGGATTACTGTTGTCGTTGGTTTGACCAAGGAGTTGCGCCTCCCCCCTTTATCTTCCTTGTGAATTGTTCAGGAAGCCAGTGGATATTTCTACAATTACAAATATTAAAGCAACACGATACCATAGAATAGTCACGAATTGATCATACAAACATACTCTTAACAATTTCAACCGGTTATTTATCATTGAAACGTTTGTTTTGTCTTTGACATGTTAAGATCCTTGAAAAGCCTTAAAACAATCAACAATCTCAACACAATTCACTGCTGATCACTCTTCTTAGAACACCCAATACAGATTTTGATACAGTTACTATCAGTGGTTATTGGCATGGTGGTGGATATACGGTGTGTCAAAGGGCTAAAAAAAGAAATCAGCTATTCATCATTCGGGGTAATCGCAAAGCTCGATATGAGTTTACCATACATTACATCAATATTATACTTTTAGAATCGCTGCATAGTGTTCTTTGTTTGTCAGTGACCGGAAAGTACAACAAAAATGTGTCTGTTTGTATTCGTATGCGACTCAAATCAGGTTGAAATCAGTTTAAATAGTTTATTTGCTATGGATGATTTAAAAGACAAGGTGCAAGTGGGTTAGACTATGGTACAACAGCAACAACAACTTCAATCGAGCTGAATCATTTGAATTTACATGCATACGAAATAACACTCATAATTTTCATTGAATTAAAGTACATGGTTTGTTGAGTCTGATTAATCACAAGCCACTAGGTTTTAAACGGGTGAAAGACTACAACCGTGAATGGTAATATATCATTACTGGGAAACGGTACACCACTAACCTCACTCCTTATACATTAACTGTGTCCAAGTAGACATCCTATACATAGGTATTAACACAATCACCTCCAGTGTATGTACCATATTCCTTCCAGAGTTACATCCTGATGATGAAATGGAATTGAAAAATCACGTTCGAAACCTTCAGTTTGCTTATTGATTAACTATGGATTAACCACGAATAGGATCCATTGCTCATGCACTATGCTTGGATTGTTAAAACACCATTGATGGTCAACACAATAGAATGGATCCTGCTTTCTAAACATTAACGAAGGTATCTGTTTCAAAGTCAATTAATGGGAAACATGGATTCATAAGCAACGACTATCCCATTGCTTTCTATTCCCCGTGTTTTGCATGAGAAAATATTGAAATCTGTGGTAATATGTGTATTCTCTTGGGTGAGGGTCACTAAGGATGATAGCCGAATCACATAAACAATGAAACCACAAATCTCACCGGAATGCCAATTCTAAACTGTATCTAGGTTATGTTCTCTCGGTTTAATGCAATTGGATAAACACTATGAGTAACTATTAACTTAACTGTTGATGCACATGCCCATATAGTATTATTGTATTGTAAAGCTGACTCCAGATCGGAAGATATACTTATACGTTTGTACTATACGTTTCTTTATTACCAGATTTTTTTTTTCAGAATGAAACTAGCAATGTTAATAAAAGTCATTTGGCTTAATTTGTATATTTCTCTAAAGCAGGTTTACAAAGATATAACAATATCGTGATAGTATTAATTTGTTAGCTATGGTATACAAAATCAAAGGGTGTTGCATTAACGTTGCGTATTCGCAGTTTATATCTAAGGATCATCTGACTTAACAATAGACGATACTTCACGCCTAAGAAGAAAGCTTTTTCCTGGCATTTAAAAAGAAAGGCAACACCTTGTATAAGTTATGTCGACTAGATTATAATTATAACCGGAAATCTAAAAATAGACCTTTATTCACTGAATAGAATTTGTCTAGTGATTTTGGATTTGTTAACCATTCAGCTACATATCATTTGTATATTCATTTCTTTGTGATATAAATCAGTAACAGATTATTTATCCTTTCCAAGAGCCGGAAACTGAAATACAGTTCAAATTTTTTTTTGCCTGAGAAGAGAGCTGACAATGAGGTCTGATCCGCGAACTAACTGATTGGCTTGTCAATTCAATCTACAATTAAACATGAATGAAAATATATAGTTCCTAATGGAAACATTAGAAGAATTTACGATAACTTATACCGCTTTAAAGCATAAAAAAGGGTATTTCTGAATAATACTGTCACTGTCAGATGACTCACTTTTTTTGCGATAAAATTTTCTGTACTTTTAGAGAAGAGGAGGCATTCCGTTATTTTTTGTCTAATAAATCAAAAACACGTTCAACTTTTCAACAATTGGCTGGGATAATGAACGAGCGTATTATCATCAGGTAAAACATAGAACCTAGATAACAATAATGCTAAATAAAATATTTGTAAAAGGGGTCTTACTTAACAGAAGTTAAGGTTAAAGCTTATTGTTTCCGGTTATGCTTATCGACAGTCGACATAACCTGAATAGATGGTGACAGGGAACCTCTTGCAGAACCGTAAGAATCCTCTTTGTAGAGCAAAATTTTCTATTTCGTTACTTTTTTCCCCTGCAACACTTAACAATATCACCTTTTCACTTTTGAATCATATCTTAGAAAACATATATTTACATACACAGGAAACAAACAACAAAACAAAGTGTTTGCATGATATGTCTAGTTCAATTGAATATAACCAAGATTTGGAAAACGGAAACGGTTCAGTGAATAATTTAAAACAAAAAGACTCCTGTCTGTCTTACTTCCAAAAGATCTACCACCTATTCCAACGGAAGAAGAAAGGAAACCGTATTCATTCTACAAGGTGAATTGGTTGAGTAGATTGTTCTTCTGGTGGATCACTCCACTTATGACCGTTGGTTATTCAAGAACAATTCAAGAAAATGATCTATACACCTTAGATGATATGCAAATGGAAGTCTTATACTATGGATTTATGAATCATTTCAAACCTGTTTATGAAGATGAAAAGGCAAAACACATTTTAACAAAATGTCAGAGTAGAAATGAATCAGTTTCTAACTCATCTGTTTCAAAGGAAGATGATCTCATTGACTTCAAGTTATCAAAAAAGCATTATTTACCGCTATTTTGAAAACATTTTTATATGAAGCGATCACAACCATTTTTCAATCAATAGTTTCTGCTATTTTCACATCACTTACCCCCCCTTTTACAACGTAAGTTAAAGAGTTATTTTAGGAAATTCTGTCATTTTGGATGCTAGAAGTCATCATAACTACACAGACAGTCAGATTAATTCTCTGATGAGTACTGATTTAACTAGAATAAATTGGGCTTGCAATACCTCACCATTTTTATTCTCTTCACAAGTATCATTTGCTATTGGCACTGGCCTGTTGATTAGAAGCATTGATTTATCATCATTCGTTGGTATCGGGATGGCGCAATCTTTCTTTTGGGGTCTGTTTCCAAAAAGTTCTATTCTCTCAGAATTAAAATCAATATATTTACCCACAAAAGAGTTAATTACATGAAAGAGATTTTGAAGAATTTTAAAATTATTAAATACGATGGTTGGGAAGATGCTTTTTTGAATAATGTAAGAGCAGCTAGAACCCCTGAATCAAAGATATTGTTTATACTTCAGATTGTCAGACAGCTGTTGGATGCCATTTTTGTATGTTTACTAAGTATCACATCAATGTCTGTCTTTTGCGTACTATATGCAGTCGACTATAAAGCATCTTCTGGTGACATATTTGCTTTTTTGTCTTGGTTCAATGCTTTGGCTAATGCCTTTTTAATGCTCCCGGTGGTAGTTGCAACGAGTGCTGATGGGTTCATCGGCATTGAAAGAGTGTCAGAGTTTCTTTCTTCAGGTGAAACAAAAACTAATGCTCAACTGGAATAACATACATTACCAACAACTGGTATTTCAAGAGATGAGAGGATAGCATTACAGCTTGACCATGCTACATTTGAATGGGAAAATTTTACATTAGAAGTAGAAAAAACGAAAATTCAGAGACAAATGAGAAATCATCTTTGCTTAACAAGAAAGAGAATTCCAATTTGAAAGATCTAGGCATGAAAACAACATTTCCTGGTCTACAAGATTTAACTTTCAAAATTAAAAGGGGTGAGTTCATAGTTGTTACAGGTCCAATTGGTTCAGGAAAGTCATCTTTATTAAGTGCTCTTGCTGGATTCCTGCATAAGACATCGGGAAATGTTTATATTGATGTTATGAAGCTATCCATGGGTTCAGAATGAAACTATTAGGAGAAATATAACATTTGGATTACCGTACGATAGGTTAAAATACAGGAAAGTAGTAGAAGTTTGTGCATTAGAAGGTGATTTTGAACAATTTCAAGGCAAGGATCTAACACAAGTTGGCGAGCGTGGTTTTACCGTATCAGGTGGTCAAAAGGCAAGAATTAATTTAGCTAGAGCAGTTTACGCAGACAAGGATATTATTCTTTTGGATGATGTTTTGGGTGCTGTTGATGCTAAAGTCGGTAAATATCTTATTGATTCTTGTATCATGGGTTACTTATCAGAAAAGACAAGGATTTTAGCAACCCATCAGTTAACGTTAATCAATACAGCAGATAGAATCATCTTTTTGAACGGTGATGGCTTTATGGATATCGGCACGCTAGAAGAATTAAAGTTGAGAAACGAGGAGTTTGTTAGTTTAATGACACATGCACATGTTGATCCTCAAGATAACAAAGATAAGCATGATAAAGAAAATAAAATTAGTGAATCGAATACTCCATGCAGGAAGAGCAAGTCACACATAGAGGAAGTTAAGATAGTTAGAAGAGAGGAAAGAGTCATTAACAGACTGAAATTCGATGTTATAACAACTTATGTCAGACTTGGTTCTGGCGTATTTAAAGGAATGATTTTGCCATTGGTTTTATTGTTAATCATTTTTTGCTTTTTAGCCGTGTTCTACAATACGAGGCTGTCATTTTGGGTTTCCCATAAATTTCACGAGAAAACCAATGGTTTTTACATTGGTTTGTACGTCATTTTTACCATGTTATTTGTTTTTTTCTCCGGTCTTTTTTTTGCGATGTTGGTCTATGGTACTGTCACTTCTGCAAAAAATATTCATCTTCTAGCAGTTGAAAGTGTGGTTCATGTTCCCTCTTGGTACCTGGATATAACTCCAGTTGGTAGAATTTTAAACAGATTCATCAAGGATACTGATGTTTTAGATAACCAATTACCAGAAGAAGTTCAAACATTGATCAGAAATATTTCTACTATTTCTGCTACTATCATACTTTGTATAGTATACTTGCCATGATTTGCGATTGCAATACCAATATTGGTTATTTTATTCACTTTAAATCTTAAATTTTTTCAAGCAGGGTCAAGAGAGATTAAAAGATTAAAAGCAGTTCAAAGATCAAAGGTATTTTCCCAATTTAATGAAACACTAGTTGGGTTAAACACAATTCGGTCCTACAGATTGTAGGAATCATTCCTAACACGGTTAAATGAGTTAATTGACCCCATGAACGAGTCTTTATTTCTCACATTTGCATCTCAGAAATGCCTAGTTATCAATATGTCTATTCTATCAACGGCTATGGCTTTAGTAGTTTCATTGTTATGCTGTTTCAGAGTTTTTAGCATCAATGCCGCATCTACTGGTTTACTTTTAACTTATGTGTTGAATATTACTGAATCATTTGTTAATCTATTTCAATCTTTTGCAATTGTGGAAAATGAAATGAATTCTGTTGAAAGATTAAAGTACTATGCAGTTAATTTACCTCAAGAAGCCGCATACGATATCCCTGAAAATGATCCACAACCAAATTGGCCTAAGCATGGTGCTATTAGATTTAACCGCGTTTCATTGAGATATAGAAATAACTTGCCTTATGTCAAAGGAAGTGAAAAAATTGGAATATGTGGTAAAACCGGTGCTGGTAAATCTACATTAACAACTTGTAATTACAGATTGAGTGAACCAAATGGCCAAATTACAATTGATAATGTTGACATTAGTAAATTGGGTTTAAGAAAGTTGAGATCTAAGCTATCCATCATCCCTCAAGACCCTGTATTGTTTTATGGTACTATTTGAGATAATCTTGATCCATTCCATGAGAGAACAGATGTCGAATAATGGGATACATTGAAAAGGGCACATCTTATAGAGGATTTTGTTTTGCAAAATGTTGAAAAGCAAACCAAACGGGATGAGAATATGCATATGTTTCATTTAGAACAACTTGTTGAAGATGATGGTACCAATTTTTCATTAGGTGAGTGTCAATTATTAGCCTTAAGTAGAGCATTATTCAGAAAATCACGGATTTTAGTTTTAGATGAAGCTACATCTAGTGTGGATTATGAGACCGACGAGAAAATTCATGGTACAATTGCCGCAGAATTTGCAGATTGTACTATCATTTGTATTGCACATAGATTAAAGACCATTTTAAACTATGACAGGATCCTAGTTCTGGACAATGGTGAAATTAATCAATTTGACACCCCCTGGAATCTTTACAAGAATGATACTGGACTTTTCAGATCCATGTGTGATCAATCTGGTATTGTAACTTCAGCTTTTACATAAACAAGTGCTTTATTTTGTTGGAACATACAATCACCAACACCTCTCATCGAGAGTTGTCCACTTGGCATTGATCTCTAATCATCTGACTGATACCAATTACAGGACAGCATTTATCGTAACACAAACGTACCAGCAATTATTTTATAAACTTAATTATTTCCATTTTTATCCAGATACATTTTATTGCGCTTTTGATTTTCTCTTTATGTCTTGGAACTGAACATTCTCTATGCCTTCAAAAATATACATTTAAAACTTCCCGTTCCTATTATTAATCATTTTATACTTTTATATCATTCTTCCTCCTTATGAAGAAATTAATAAGTTAATGCTTATTTTATCTAATTATTCTATATTGGTAGAGGTTTGATATCTGTTTTAACTTTATGCTGTCATTGTAAGACGATACCTATTTATTAATACATCATCTACTTATTACATATAATATATTTACAAATATGAATCAGCTTTTCTTGCTTTGCATAGTATCAACATCAATAATAAATGTAGTATTTTAAACTATAATTAACAACTAAAAAGGGTAAGAGAGCAAAAAGAGTATAAACGAAAATTAACAAGAAAACAGCTCTCAGACTCAAAATAACAAGGTGCGGGGATGTAGAAATTTACCTACACAGTAATTATTTTATAAAATAATAAAGAAGACGGGAGAAATATAAACAAAAAAAGAGGTCAGATGATAGTGAACATTGTTTGAAAATAGCAACATAATTAATATCGACATAGTATAAACTTGAAATGAAACATATATACAACTTACAAGAATTAATGGAAAGGATTAGCCCCAATTGCCTCTGTCGTTAGACTTGAATTGTCATAATGACTGTCATTCTTACTTTCGATTCTTTGCATTGGATACTCTCTGTTTTCTGATTGAGTAGATGTTGAAGAATTTCCGCCAACGTTTTTCTTATGTCTAGAGAAGAAGTACAACACAAATCCACCTGCTAAGACACCAATGACAACAACAGGAACAACAACTGCTGGTGCAATCACTTTTGCATGATTTTTATGATGCTTTGTTTTACCTGGGGCATTATCAGAGGGTAATCTTTTAATCTTTGTCGAAGCATCTCCCTTCGATGATAAGAGTTTGACCACTGGTCCTTCCACTGCATCAACATCATCATCTGAATCGGATGTGACAAATGGTGAAAGGTACAACTGAATGTACCCATCTGTACTTCCTGCAATCATCGTGGAAGTGATGGTCAAACTGTAGAAGGATTGCTCACTTTTAATCCAATCAGTGCTGACCAACGCATCTGTATCATTTGATGCTTCGTATGCTCTGATCTTAAGTTGCACTTTATCAGGAACATTTGAGTCACCCCAATACAAGGGATTCCATGTGATCCAATAAGTTTCATCCAAGACCCATTCAGTGGCATTTGTAATACAAAATGCGGTATCTGATCCGACTCTTTCGTTGAAACAACCTAACACAGGCTGGGCTGCTATATACCCTGTTGGATAATTACTGTTTGTTGCCGTCGGTGATGCAGATTTGACTGATGTGGAGCCTTTAACCTTTGGTGTAACACTGGAAGGAACACCAGAGCTGTCCAATGACACCCAAGGTGTGGTATTTGATGCGGCTGGAGAAGCAGACACAGTGACACCATCAAATGCCACTGGTGTAATAGCTAATGTTTTTGTTGATGAAGTACCTGTCCAAACACTTTCAGTTAATGTTGTAGTAGTTGCAGATGTACCTCTTTTCTGAATAACTGCAGCTTCAGAATATAAGCAAAGGAAAGGTATTATTAAAGATCTTATGAACTTCATGTTTGACCAGAACTTTGAATAGGATTATTTTTGAGGATCAATATGATAGAATAACAACAGTTCAAATCAAACAACAAATTCCACGATAAAGAGTTAAGTATTAATAAGTTTTTGGAAGGGGGAAGTTTCTCATTATTTTCAATAGGATGAAAAGTTTTCAACTATCTAACACTACTAGAAAGAATAATTCATTCAAAGAGAAATGGGGAGAAAAACCAGCCATTAGTTTTACACCAATTAGAAAACATAGAAATAATGGGTTTACAGGATTCACTATCATCTTTAGGGTAGTAAAAGCCGAAACGAAAGAGCACATTTAGTAATATTAATCATCCCCTTTGGCTTTCTTTTTAGATGTGACATTATCATCATGATTAATTTGATTAATTCCTCTATCCACCGGTACTTCCGTGGGAACAAGTAAAGGTAATATGACTAACTTGATAAACTAATTGTTTTGCGGAGTTACTGTGATAATTAATTGTGTAGGTTATGGGAATGTCCCCTTATTATGTTAGTTTCCGGTTAATAGACCGGATGGCTATGCGGCTTATCGACCATATGCACTACCGGAAACAAAAAATTGACCAAGATGATGTTGCAGTCGTTCAAATTCACTTCATCCGTTCTTGCCTTGATCAAACAACCAAATTTACGAATCTTATGTTTTTCGGGAAATTGTAAATATTTTCAATAGAGAAATATCAATGGCTTTTTTACAAAAATGAGAATGGTTCTTTTCACATATATATTATTATAAGTCACCTTCTCTGTTTTTTTTTTTCTAATTTTAAAGGCTTGAAATTTTCAAGTCTATCATTTCTAAATTTTTTTTCTTCAATAATCAATCAAACACCAAATTGAAAATGGTTTCTTTATTAAAATTAACTACCATTGCCAGCACTCTAAGTGCATTGGCTCAAGCTTCCTCTGATGATTTCTATATTTACGCTGCTCCTGACACATTGAAGCTTCCAGAAGATTTCAATATGGTTCTTCAGTATACCCCTGATGGTGATGTTGGTTTATTCCCATACTGCTCCGAATGCTACAACTTCACAGCTGAAATCTCTGATGATGGTTACTTGCAAATTGCTAACACAAATGGTCCTTGGTCTGCTGATACTGTTTATTTAAACATTGATGATGATGGTTTGGTGAAGGTGTCAGAAACAGCTTCTTCTGATGATTACACCATTTCTGGTCACTTAATTTACTACAAGGGTAGCCTTGATTGGACATTACTGGAAACTTCCACAAACCATAGTTATAACATTTACGCAGGCCAGGACTCTGATTTGAGTGCTAATGGTACGATTTATAACTCTTCTTTGGTTCCTAGATTTGAAAATGGTAGTTACTACTTGTACTATAAACCAGACGAGGCAAGTAGCACCGACACATTATCCACTACTTTAACCCATATTCCTACATCTACGACTGCTGCCTCAACCTCTGAAACAGCTACTAGTTCTGGTAATGATGCCTCCACCTCATCATCATCATCTAAAGGCGCTGGTATAGTCTTGAAAGTTTCTAACTATTTGTTGAGTTCTGTTCTAGCAGGTTTATTTGCCTTTTTAGGTTAAAGTATAACTTATATATAATTTACAACTTTTGTCTTTAAAACAGAACAAAGTGAGATTATTCTTTGTCATATATTTTGTTCTTTAAATATGTATTTATGTTATAAATAAAGGTTCATAAGATTTTTGCAATCATCAAGTATACTAACTAAGGTAAAATAGACGGGAAAAAGACTCTGGATTAAAAAAATAAAACACTAAAAATTACTCTCTTAATAACCGACTCTCTAAAAAGGTGAACACAGCAAAAACAGACAGTAACCACCAGAAAACCACACCAAATGATATTGTATCCATGGCCCCACTTATAGCCTTAGAAATAATTGGCGCAAAATAACAGATAGCAGCTGAAACAGCAGTCACATAACCATACAACTTGGATCTCTTGTGAGAATCCACAGAACTATCAAGAATATTTAATATCATAGTCTCAGCTATTTTGGAAAAATATCCTTGTAGAATATTGATAGTATATAGTAATACTGATGAGAAACCGCTTGGCAATCCGGAATAATCAGGCATTGTAAAGGCAATTTCTGGGAGGAAGAAGTAAACAAATGCTAAAACCAAGATGGAAAACCGGAATGGTGAAAGCAAACCATATGATCTAACCAAAAGATTGATAGTTCCAATTAAGAACACTAACACAATCAAGTTACAATTGTTATGCATAGCTGGAGTGTCTGCCCAACTGAAACCTAAACCACCTTGAAGTTTGAATGGGAAACTTATATTATCTTTCTTCAAAGCTGTTGTGAAAAAGGTTTCACTCATAGAATCGTACACATCAGTTTGAATGAATAAAAGAATATAGGTTAATGTATTGTGAAAGACATTACGTTTGACGGATTTGAAATTCAAGAAGGTTTCATCTTGAATCTCTTCATCAACTTCTGGAATATCATCCAATTGATTTGTATCATCTGGAACTAAATGCTCATCTAATTCCAAGTCATCATACTTATTATTCAATGAAGCATGTCTTTCACCTAGATGTAATTTATCCCTGATTTTATCACCTGCTAATAGTCCGATATCAACTTTGGCATGTGATTGAAGTAGAGTTGTTTCTTCAAAAAACAATGCAACCAAAACGGCAGCTGAAGTCAACAAGATAGATAACACAATATTTGGCCATGCAAAGGGAAAAACCTTTCTAAAAGATCTATCGGGTGGAGCATCTGGTGGTGGTGGACCATTCCAAGGAGTAATTAAGTTATTTCCAATTAAAGGACCAAAGTAAAAGCCAATACTACGGGCGATTGGAATGATTCCAAACATGATCACTTTATGGGCATTATTTGTGTGACTTAGCTCACCTAAAACGATCTTAGTGATAGAGTCGTTAGCATTCAATCCGCTGATAAAAAATTTGGAAAGTAAAATTATCCAAAACTGACGACCAAAACCATACAACAACATTCCTATGACTTGACCGAGTAAACCAATCAATATGACCACCTTACGACCCCTGGTGTCACTTATCTTGGACCACACAATTGATGTGACGATTTTAGGCAAGTATGTAGCGGCAGTGAGGTATCCAATGTAAACTAGAACCTCATTGTGCAACTTTGCTGTATGGAAACTTTTAATGATATGCCAGATATAACATTCAGTTGACTGTTCAGCAATTGATATTGTTAAAATGACCCATGCGATTATTAAGAATTGAAAGACAGGGAATCCTCCAAATTGTTCTCTTAAGGTGTAATTGGTACTTTTCATCTTATTTAGCTAATTGGAACAACGTAAAACAAGTGTATTAACCTTCAATTGTATGATTTACTCTATCAAAATGGAAGCCACTAGGTTTTTAAGGAATTGTTTTAGTTAATTCAGTAGAACACAGAAGTGAAATACAACACTGGGGCTTAGGAAGATGTGTGACTTCGGACCAGCCAATCTAGTAACTTCAAATTAATTTTTATTAATTAAAATAATGTGATCAAATTTATCTATTTGATCACCTACACTTGATCTCTTAATCTCTTTTTTTTTTGAATAGACAGACCGGATTACAACAGAATTAAACAAATTGGCAAAAAATACCAAAAAAAAGACCGGAAACAATCAACTTATTTCAATTTCCGCGAAGCCGCTGAGAACCCTCAAAGTGTTCTCATTTTGGATAATACCCCGTGAAGAAATTTCAATGTAATGAAGAAGCAAAAGACCCTTTAAATGTATATACAAAATCACACATTAGAAGTGTTCGACGAAGGCAAGAAGCCATTATTCTAAACAAATAACAATATGTACTACCGTTAATTCCGTTTTACTCATTGCTTAATCATACCCAAAAAAGATAATAATTTAAAAAGAACCCCTCGGTGTCTTAAACTAATGAGGAAAGGGTTCATTCTTGGCAGCACGGTGTTTTGTACTAGTTCATCCGCCAAGAAAGTAGAAGTTCGGGTTATTATACCATTTGGGCATATTTCGGCGGTTATATATAATAATTTTAACTGATTAATCTGATAAAATATGGTTTTTCAACCATATACCTAATGTGTAATATTGTTTATTACTCTCTAGTTTCCGTTCAATTGTTTTTTCCGGTTAATTTTTCAATTTCTGTGTGGGTATTATTTTCCCAAAAATAGCTACGAACTATTTTCATTCATTTACATCGATTCTAGAATTTAATGGCAAACAGAAGATTTGTAGTTTATTTTTATTTGATAATACTTAAGTTATAAAAAAAACACAGTTACAAAATGTAGTGTATATATCTCAGCAGACCAGAAAAATGATATGAATGGAAAGGCTCGTGCGTATTTCCTTACAATAACATAGCGGCAATTGCAGCAGCACCCATTGCACCTAAACCAACCTTGACTGAATTAGCATCACCCTTTGATGATGAACTTGCGGCAGTTGAAGACTCACTATCTTCAGTTGAACCGGTAGTAGTAGTCTTACCAGTAGTAGCAGTAGCAGTTGTAGTGTCTGAATCTGTTGTAGATGCTGTTGCTTGTGCTGCTAATCTGGAGTAAAATGACAAGGATGCTTTTGCGTCACCGATGGTGTATGCTAAAATGTTACTATCGGTAAGATATTGATCAACCCAAGCAGCAGTAGAACCATCAGTCATTGTCATGACTCTAGTGAAGAAGGCTCCGTATCTAGAAATGACGACAGAGTACACAGTGGTGGAATCTGTTTCATCAGAAGTAGTGGCAGTGGCAGTGTCAGTGTCAGTGGCAGTCGTAGTAGCACCTGAAGCAGCAGTGACAACTGAGGTTAAACCTAAACCAAGTATAATCGAAGAAAGTTTCATAATTAAATCTGATATTTGTAGTAACAATTATAGTTATAGTAATTTGAAGATATTTTATTTTCCAATAAGAATAAATTTCGATTAAATTAAGTGTGGAATAAAAATTGAGAAACTATTAGGTATTTGTATTGTGAAAGAGATAGGGATATACTATTGTTGGAAAAGAGAAGATTATTATATATTTAATTGGTGCCTATGAATAATTCCTGCCACCGGAATAGAATGGTTTCAAAATTTAATAAGTGACAACTGGGGGACAAATTGGGAAATAATATTGCCGGATTTAATCTTTCCTTACCTTGTACTTACTAACCTGACCTCGTTTTTTTAATAAGAGAAGAAAAAATACCGATTCACGGCTGAGCCGTTCAGTATATTGTTACAACAAACAGAGTGAGTTAATTATTCGAAACCTACCTTTCTGATGAATCACTAAGTATTTTTGATATGAAAATTTAGAACAAAAATTAATTGAATTGTAAATCTTTTATTAACTGTGTTTTCTTTTAGAATGGAGTATTTAGTTTTGTTTTGTCCTTTAAAACCATTAATCAGATAAAATGAGCGATGAAAGGCCAACATTAAGAGAACAATTACATGGTTTTCCAATGTACCAGATGTCGATTATCGGTGTTGTGAGGTTAACGGAATCAATAGCTGAAACATCTCTATTCCCTTATATATTCCCTTATATCATGAATTTGAAAGTTGCAAAGTCTAAAAGTGAAGTGTCAATGTACATTGCATACTTATCCGCAGTGTCCAGTTTATGCCAGCTCGTGTCTAACATTTTTTGGGGAAAAAGAGCAAATAAATGGGGTCGTAAGATAATTTTAATAATCGGGTTGATTGGATTGGCCATTTCGTCCATAGTTTATGGATTAGCGACATCTTTCACTACAGCTATGATATCTAAGTTAATTAAAGGATTGTTGAATGCTAACATGGCAACTGTGAGAACTACCATTGGAGAAGTTGCCCATGAGAAAAGACACCAAGCATTAGCATTTTCATCTTTTGCGCTCTTCTTCAATGTTGGATTCATAGTTGGACCTCTCTTGGGTTCAACATTGATGACCCCGCTTGATAAACTAGGTGAATCAGGACATCAATCATTCACACAAAAGTATCCATTTGCTTTACCGAACATAATCATTGCTGTAATGCTATTTAGTTCAGCTGTGTATGTATTTCTTTTCTTTGAAGAAACCCACCCAAGACTAAAGTTTAAATATGATTTTGGTTTGGACTGTGGAAATAAGATAAGAAAACTTCTAGGATTTGAAGATATACATAAACCTTGGGAAGGTGGTGAATATTCTGCATTTGATCCTGATAGTTTTGAGTTAGATGATTATGACGACGATGAGGATATAGATGCACTTGCTGGTGATAATGAGTCACTCGATGCAAATGAAACTAATAATAAAACCAAACACTACACTAACAAGTCATTTATCAAAGTTCTGAATAAACAAACACTAGCGATTATAATCAGCCATTCTATGATGTTGGCTCATTTCATTTCATATTTACGGTTCTTCTCTTCTTATGTTACCAATGATATAAAAGTTGATTCATTATCATTTCCATTCAGTATCTCAGGTGGTATGGGATTAAGTGTTAACGATGTAAGTAGAATTCTATCCATTGGAGGATTCTTTGGTATTTTTGTCGTTTGTTTTATCTCTCCTTACTGTAATAAGGTCTTTGGGGTGTTGAATTCATACAGGTTATCTTTAATGACATTCCCATTCATTTACTTTATTCTACCGTTGGTGATATTTGTCTCACCCGAATATAGTTCACTTCCAAAGGGTATATCATTAGTTCTATTATGCTTGGAGAACATGTTGAAGGAATTCTCAGGGGTACTTTCTTTTTCATTTATTTTCATTTTACTTCATCGCTCAGCCAATCAAGAAGATATTGCTATTGTGAACGGGGTAGCAATGAGTATTTCTGGATTTGTTAATTTTGTGTCTCCATTGATCACAGGTAAATTAATGACCCATTTCGATGATTCTGGCCATCTTACTGTTTTCTGGTGGCTACTTGCAGGGTTTGCTATTATTGGTTACCTTCAATCATTCCAGATTTCTCCAAAGTAGATTAACGTATATGATTGTATATTTGTTTATAGTTTAGTTGCATAAGATAAATAAGTCTTTATTTGATACCTTCCCTTGATCATTATCCAGAAGCTTCCGAATCGCTTAGAAATCATGCAAGCCGGAAGCTACCTTTTAAATGATATGCTGTTTGTAACAAATAAGAAATGAATAAAAAAAGTATTTTGGTAACAGAAGTATACCAGCAGATGATTGACCATCATCATGCTACTTGTAACGTAAACGGCGTGCTTTTGTTCATTACCGGTTTCAATTAATAGAAATCAAGCCACGGAAACCGGAAACAATTTTTATGCTGGGTTCAACGGTGTCGTCAGCAGTTTTTACCATTTTCTTTATTGTTTCTTTGTTTGTTTTTTTTTTTTTTTTTTTTTTCAACAAAGCCGCAAATTTTGGTTTTGTTACTTTCCCTTATTTTATAAATTTAGGTTTCATGAAAACGAAGCTATATGGTTGGTTTGTTTACTGATACCAAAACCGAGAAATCTAGCTAACTGTTCATGTTATACACGAGATTTACTTAATTTACTCGGAATTATCGTAGCATAAATTAAGGGAAACAAATAAACTTCTTTTGGTAGGGACAGTTTGGAAAGACAACTAGTATATATAAGCATGTATATTCTTTTCTTTTCTTTTCAAAAAACTGGTATTTTCAAGTGAACTAACAAGATAATACCAACTCCCTTAACCAATATCAATAAAAGTTCCATAAACGAAAGTCCTATTCCAAGATGAAGTACTTTTCACTTGTTACACTCGCTTTAATTTTGGCTTACGTTCAAGCTTATACAATCGTTATTTCTAGAGATGGTGCTATTTTCTCAAAGGTCTTGACCACTGAAGCATTCTACGCCAAATCTTTGTATGAAAATAATCCAAACATTCACGTTTATACTGTTGGAGATTCCGCTGCTTCAAGATCCTTCTGGGGTGAAACTGAAACTTCTTCATCAGTTGCAACATCTTCTACTGTTACTTCCACTTCTTCATCAGTTGCAACATCTTCTACTGTTACTTCCACTTCATCCGCATCCCCTTCACCATCAAGTTCTGCCACAACTTCATCATCTTCTGTTGCCTCTGCAGTTGAAGCTGCTTCAACAACGACTTCTACTTTACCAACACCTACCGTTAGTGGTTGTCACTCCGACGCATTTAAGCCAAACGTTAAGTATAACGGTGATGGTTTTGGTGCCTTCACTACTTTACAATACGATTCATCTACTGGTTTGATTGGTTACTTCCCAGATTCATCTACCGCCACTGATGTCACTGGTGTTATCGATGCTAATGGATACATTTTCCTTTCTGCTGGTGTTTACTTAACTGTCGCTGATGATGGTGCCTTATCTGGTACCGCCAAGCCACAAACCAAGGGTTTCACTATCCAATCAAGATTACTATACTTGAACGGTGCTAATGGATTTACCTTTGTTGAAAAGGAAAAGGACAAGAACTATCCAGCTTACGCCACTTCTGTTTCTGGTTACTCCCAATCTGGTACTACCTATGGTTCCGTCATCATTGACACTTACCCAGATGGTTCAGTTTACGGTTCATTCGATCCAGCCACTGACTGCCCAGCTGTTTCTTCTAGCGCTGCTGCTTCCTCTTCAGTTCCAGCATCCTCCTCCGCTGTTTCAGCATCTTCCTCTGCCTCATCATTACCAACTCCAACTGTCAGCGGTTGTCACTCCGACGCATTTAAGCCAAACGTTAAGTATAACGGTGATGGTTTTGGTGCCTTCACTACTTTACAATACGATTCATCTACTGGTTTGATTGGTTACTTCCCAGATTCATCTACCGCCACTGATGTCACTGGTGTTATCGATGCTAATGGATACATTTTCCTTTCTGCTGGTGTTTACTTAACTGTCGCTGATGATGGTGCCTTATCTGGTACCGCCAAGCCACAAACCAAGGGTTTCACTATCCAATCAAGATTACTATACTTGAACGGTGCTAATGGATTTACCTTTGTTGAAAAGGAAAAGGACAAGAACTATCCAGCTTACGCCACTTCTGTTTCTGGTTACTCCCAATCTGGTACTACCTATGGTTCCGTCATCATTGACACTTACCCAGATGGTTCAGTTTACGGTTCATTCGATCCAGCCACTGACTGCCCAGCTGCTTCTTCTAGCGCTGCTGCTTCCTCTTCAGTTCCAGCATCCTCCTCTGCCTCATCATTACCAACTCCAACTGTCAGCGGTTGTCACTCCGACGCATTTAAGCCAAACGTTAAGTATAACGGTGATGGTTTTGGTGCCTTCACTACTTTACAATACGATTCATCTACTGGTTTGATTGGTTACTTCCCAGATTCATCTACCGCCACTGATGTCACTGGTGTTATCGATGCTAATGGATACATTTTCCTTTCTGCTGGTGTTTACTTAACTGTCGCTGATGATGGTGCCTTATCTGGTACCGCCAAGCCACAAACCAAGGGTTTCACTATCCAATCAAGATTACTATACTTGAACGGTGCTAATGGATTTACCTTTGTTGAAAAGGAAAAGGACAAGAACTATCCAGCTTACGCCACTTCTGTTTCTGGTTACTCCCAATCTGGTACTACCTATGGTTCCGTCATCATTGACACTTACCCAGATGGTTCAGTTTATGGTTCATTCGATCCAGCCACCGATTGTTCTGCTTCTTCTAAGTCATCTTCCGCCGTTTCATCAAAACCACTACCATCTTCATCTATTCCATACCCTGCTTCTTCTTCAGCTAAACCATCAACCTCAACCCCTGTTATTTCAAGTTCTTCTGCTGAGGTTTCATCCGCTGGTGTTTCGTCCGCTGGTGTTTCATCCGAAATTGTTTCCACTACCACTACTGCTCACATTACCACCACTGAATACACCACCACTTGTGTTACCTCTGGTACTTTAACAACCACTGTGACTGTTCCATGTGATGGTTCATGTTCTAATGTTACTCCAGATTTCTCCAAGTCATACACTACCACTGAAACTGTTGTTAACGGTGCCACTGTTACTGTTACTGTCCCATGTGATGCTACTACCGAGAAGCCAACCACTGTTACACAATACACTACCACCTGTATTACTTCAGGTGATTTGACTACTACTGTTACAGTTCCATGTGATGGTTCTTGTTCCAACGTCACACCAGATGTGTCCAAGTCCTACACTACCACTGAAACTATCATTAATGGCTCAACTGTTACCGTCACTGTTCCTTGTGAACAAACCACACCAGCTGAAAGTCCAGCAGCTCCATCTGTGGAAACTGTTACTACTAGTACTTCATCGGTTGAATCTAGTGTTGTTCAAATTTCCTCATATGAAGGTGCAGCTGCAGGTATGGTGTCTAACTTGTTTGGTTTAGGTTCCTTATTAGGTGGTTTAGTTGTTCTACTCTATTAATCGTATTTTGAGATTTTTACAACTAGCTCAATTATTTTTATTTGTTTTTATGAATGAACGTTTTTGAAATCAAATTATAACATCCTTACTTTTAATTTTATCTTTCTATATCTTTATATTTTATTTTTATATTTTGTTACGATACCTTACTTTGACGGGTCAACTCTAATTTCGGGGTGGATCGATCTATTATTGTGTATTAAGAAATCTGTTTATTTT
Organism: Ambrosiozyma pseudovanderkliftii; assembly: GCA_003707895.3. Taxonomy (NCBI): domain Eukaryota; kingdom Fungi; phylum Ascomycota; class Pichiomycetes; order Pichiales; family Pichiaceae; genus Ambrosiozyma; species Ambrosiozyma pseudovanderkliftii. Next base: position 20,613 of record PPLW03000036.1, read on the forward strand.
TGACTATTAATTATTTTCTTATTATATTTGATCGAGTATTAACGTACCACTACAGTAAATTTGCCGCCCACTATAAGCTGGAAATCAACGTACCACCCCTTGCGTTTATTAGTGAAAAAAATAGTAAACTGGCCAGTGTTACCACTTAACACAATTCTGTGTAGATAACTGAATGACGAGAACATGAATCCAATAAAATCGGAAACTATTTTGCAAACCGGTTTCAAAAGAAAAGCCACTACGCCTTTTAGTCAGGAAGTACCGGTAATCTAATTTAGGAAATAGGGTCTACCGTACATGGGTATCTTTCCTCTTTTATGGAATTGCATTTTCTACCAAACAGAAACCTGTCTCCATACACATAAATTTGCATTCATATGTGGCTAGAATGTGTATACATAAGAGGGATAACATGAGAGCACGGGAAAGGGAACATAAACAATCCAAAACACTGACCAAAAGCAAGAAACACAACAATAACAATAGATGGTTTAGATAATTTTCGATGCTCGGTGTTTTTACCTAATTATGATGTTTCAAGGTGGTAGCGATTTTTTTTCACACGGTTGAGCCCTTTTCTTTTTTCTCCAATCTTCTAGGTATTTGTTTTTGTTTCTGTGAATGTGTTGTGTATTACAAAGTTACTCTTGTCGCCTTTAGGCTGGTTTATTAAATTATTATTGGTTTTCAAATTATGTGTTTCACCAATGATAAATTTAGACTACCCAATCAGATAATGAGAATCCTCTTCAAACACGGTACGTTTGTCAAGCAAGTAATATTTTGTTTTTCTTTTGTTTTTGTTTACATTGCAAAATGGCTTGTTGACTATTTTCTTTCAGAATTATACTATTACTAAGCTTTGATAATGAACATCTTGGATATATATATATAGTATTTTACTTTCTTTGTTCAAGTTTTTTTTCAAGTTTTCTTATTAATTTTTCTTTCTTTAATACAAGCAACTATTATTCTTACAAGTCAAATACCTATTAATCTTTTAACAAAATGCAATTCTCTACTCTTTCTTCAATCGCTTTATTCTTAGCTTCAGCTAAGGCCTACACTCTTGTTATCTCTAGAGATGGTGCTATTTTCTCAAAGACTTTGACTACTGAAGCTTTCTACGCTACCATGTACGACCATGATCCAAACATTCATGTTTACACTGTCGGTGATGATGCCGCTTCAAGATCCTTCTGGGGTGAAGCTGCTTCCTCTGCTGAAGGTACCACTACTTCATCTGCTGAAGCCACTACCACTTCTTCCGCTGAAGCCACTACCACTCCAGCTGAATCTTCAGCAGCTGAAACCTCCTCCGTCCCAGCTGAAACCTCTTCTGTTCCAGCTGAAAGCTCATCAATCGTTGAAGTGACCACTTCTTCTGCCGCTGCTGAAACTTCTTCTGCCGCTGCTCCAGCTTCTTCTGCCTCTAACGAGACTACCACTCCAGCTGCTTCATCCTCTGCTAGCATCACTCCATTCGAAGGTGCTGCTATGACAAACGGTATCAACTACGCTATCTTAGGTGGTGTTGCTGCTGCTGCCGCTATTTTAATTTAAATACCCTATCTTGATGACTTGTTTTGAATGTTTGACTTTTAATTGATATCAAATTTTAAGGGCATGCGACACTCTTATATTTAATTAGTCAAGAAAAGCTTAACATTCTTAATTTCGGTTCTTTTTTTGGAGTATTATTAATCAAAACACTACATTCGTTTCTTTTTCCTTATATACTATACTTAGATGTAAATTTATATCCTTTTTCTCAGTGTTTTTTTACCATGAAATTTTAATTATTATGTGTTATTTTATTTAATAATATACCTGACTGTAATGTAAGACTGTGATATATATAATCTACCCTCACCTCACCTTACCTCACTGGAGAAAATGGAGAAGAATAAAAAAATAGGCAAAGCAAGAAACACACCCGTACACCAGTAATACACCAGGGAGAAAAGAGAAAAATCCAAAATTAGTTGTCTGTCTGTCTGTCTGTCTGTCTCCTTCCGGAATACTAAATAGTTAAATAAATACAAGTTGTATTCAACGTAACGAAACACACTGATAAAATATACACAGCAAAAATATACCATTGACTGCAATTGACGTATAAGTATTACCATTGAACATGTTACAGCTAGAACCGCAGAATTTACTTATCAAAGAAACATTTACTGATGTACTCTCCAGAGAATACGAACCAATTTCGTTAGATCGTATCATTACCGATTTCGATTTCACTTCATATAAGATTTCCACTCCGACTGATAAGACAATTATTGTGTTTTCCATAGGTATTAAGTGTTGGAATGATTTATTGAACTATGGAGTTTTGCAAATTGTTCAATCGAAGTACTCCAAATATTCATTCTTGACAATTGATGAACAAGCCACTGTCGATCCAGGTTACAATTTATCGTTGATTTTGAACTTGCAAGACTACAGATCTGCCATTGATTCAGTTGATGTCGATGAATTGATTGAGGAATTGTCATTGCTAAAGAGAAATTGTTTTGCTGCTCCATTTTTGAAGGCGTTTAACAGGTATCAAGAACTCTCACAGAGTGTTAAAATTGATCCAAATAACATCTACGGCGATGACACCCTGGGTAAGAACGAGGAAGTTTTCAAGTTAGATTACAGAGATGCAGAGAGCATTTACATCAAACCATCGCATGACAGAGTCACTGTTATCTTTTCCACAATTTTCTCTGATGAAATTGATAAGATTTTCTCTAAAGTGTTTTTGCAAGAATTCAGTGATGCTAGAAAAAGATCCATTCAAAAGGCACCACAAGTCATCAACTCACACAATGAAGTTCCATTGGAGATTAAGCATCTAGTGAGAGATCCAGAAAACAAAGATAAAATCTACATTACCTTTGTGTTGTTCCCAAGACACTTGGACACTGAAGATGCTAAATGGAACTCTATAACACATATTGAATTGTTTAGATCGTATTTCCATTACCATATTAAAATTGTCAAGTGTTATTTACATCAAAGAATGAGATTTAGAGTCAATTCCTTCACCAAGATTTTGAATAGAGCTAGAAGAGACGTTGATGAAGAGGAATTAAGAAACGAAAGAAAGACGGCCAGTGGTAGAAGATTTGAGATAAGATAGAATTGATGCCCCATTTAATGTAGTTTTCGTTTTTACCCCAAATGTTTTATTTGTCTTCCTTATATTTACGCCTTCACTCTTATATATATATGTATATGCTTTCTTCTCCCTCTTTTATTCGTCTTGTGTGCCGTTGTTTGTATACTAATTCTATGAGTTTGATTGTACAACTATATATGTAACAACCATTGTACCAAAAAAAAAAACAAGTCGCTGTACGAAAATATGGTCGTGCAAGTGGCAAAATTTCGTCGAGAAAAATTCTCTTATTGAAAGACCTATTCATATTTAAAAAGAGTGTGTTATCTTTTGGGGGTTTGTTAATATGTTTCAAATACAGTAGTAAGATACACATCAACAAAGACAACTTCATTTAAAGAATAATCATTGTACTTATATAGTCATGTCGTTCTTTGGTTTTGATGCAACAGGACCTCCATCCTCTAATAAAAAACATGAAGAGGAATACGATTTTGAAGAAGAAGATGCCTTCAACGATGAAACCTTTGGTGCAGACATCACTGACATTCGTAAGGACTTCGACTTTGGTTATGGCTCTTCCAACAAAAGTTCAGAACCAGCATTGAAGCCTTCAAGCAATTCCACAATTCAACCTGGTGTTTCCTATGCAAAGGCTGCGCAAGAGGAACTCTTGCAACCAATGGCTTCATTATGGAGTGATTCTACACCTCAAACTAATACAACTAGTGAAGAAAACAACAATGGCAATGCAAACAACGAGTCCAAGAAAGTGTTATCATTGGAAGAGATTGAAGCTAAATTGAGACAACAATCATCTGCTCAACAGCAACAACAACAACAACCTCAACAACCTCAACAACCTCCTCAACCTCAATTCCCTAATCCATACATGTTACCTCCTCAAGTTCAACAACAAATGCTAGCAGCTGCTGTGGCATCAGGTCAATTTCCAAGTATGGAAGCTGCCGTTCAAGCAATGGCTCAATCATTCATGGCAGCATCTGCAGCTTTCCAACAAGGTATGATGCCTCCACCTCCTCCATTCATGCAAGCTCCACCCCAGGGACAACAACAACAACAACAGATTCCACCAATGCAACAACAACAACCAATTCCATCTCAAATCCCATCACAACCTCAACAACAAGCTCCACCTCAGAATCCTCAACAACAACAACCACAACAGCAACAAATTCCAACTCAAGCCCCTCCAGCCCAACAACAAATACAAAGCCAACAAGCTTCATTAGAAAAATTCCCTCCATTAGGAGCTGCAGTGGAATCTAATAAAAACACACAATCTCAACAACAACAACAACAACAACAAACCCAATCCCCACCACCTCAGCAACAACACCAATACCAACAACAATACCGTAATAACAGAGGTGGTTATAATCACCAACAACAAAGAAACCAAAGAAGGGATTACTATCAACATCAATTACAACAACAATTGGAACAAATGGCTCCAGAAGAACGTGAAAAGTTTTTAGCCAGACAAGCTAAAGTTGGTAAGATCACAAGATGCTCTGGTTTCATGGGTCCAAAGGACAAAGACTTCGTCACTAGATTTCAATTGTCTCAAATCGTCACAGAGGATCCATACAATGAAGATTTCTACTACCAGGTTTATCAAATTGTCAAGTCTTCTTTGGGTGGTGCATCAAATGATGTTAATTCCATTGCTCAGAAGTACTTGGATCAATCAGGCCATAGATTAGGTGGTAGAGCCAAGAGAGTTGATATTGCATTACAAAGAATGCAACAACAGGTCTCCAAGGCTGTCACAGTTGCGAAGGAAAGAGGTCAAAGAACTGGTGTCTTGACTAAAGAAGGTGCATTGGGAAAAGTCTCCTTTGGTACTGGTAAACAACCAAGACAACAAATCATGATCAAGAAGGAAGCTGAGGACGAAAAAACTGAATCATCTAATGTCTTGCCAAAGGAATACAAATTTCCAAGATCTTCTAGATCATTCCAATTGTCTATCATAGAAGACATTTACACGCAAGTGTTAAAGTTGGAATCTCAAGAGAGGGAGAGCCAAACATACCGGACTACAGAGTTATGGAAATCATTGCATTTGAACGATAAAATCAAAACATCAGAGGATGAAATCAATCCATTTATTTCCATTCTTTCCTTTGATAAAACAATGAAGGTTTTCCAACGTATGTTCCATTTTTTCAACAAGGAGGAACAAACCAAGATCATTGAGTTAATTTTCACCCATTTACAAAAAATAGATGTCGTTTTAAAGAGTTCATACAAGAACTATGGTGAATACAACTATGAGACTCCAAAAAACATCAACGATAAGATTGATTTATTCCAATCCACAATTATGAAGAACTTAGTTATATACTTGGGTGAGACAAATTTTCAAGAGGTGTTAAACATTTTAAATGAAATCATAAGCAATAACAATGTTCTTTTCTTGTGTACCACTAAGATTGGGTTATCCTTGTTAACAGTTATCATTTCGAGATTAGAATTGATTAAACAGGAATACTCCAAGAGTTTGAGTGCTCAAGATTTGTCCAATTGGGCTTCTGTGTATGATAAATTATTCCAAGGATTAGAAGGAAGATTAGCATCCATTTTCCCACCTTACTTTTCCAACGATGAAGAAAGAAAAGTCATTAATTCTGAAACTGAGAAAAATGATTCCTACATTTGGCAATTTTTTGCTACATTGTCATTGGGTGGTTTATTGAGCCATCAAAGAATCATTGTCGATGAGATTAGAAATGAAATATTTGGTGTCATGACCTTGTCTAAGACTCACAAAGAAGACGGTGATTTGATCAAGGCTGACTTGCTTCTGGAAAACTTGAACTTATTCTTGAATGTCATGGGATTGAATGCCACTGAGAATGACATTTCGGAGTTGAAGGAGGCTTAATAATAACTGACTTTATTTACAATTATCTTTTATTTCTGTACAATATTGCTTTCTTTTGTTTTTTTCGTTCCTTTTCATTTACCATTTCACCTTCCCTTCCCCTTTTATTAACTCTTTTATTCTACTTTTTATATATATATCCTTTTTTCTTACTTTTTTTTTTCAAAATATAATGTTGTTGTGTGTTTTGAATAACTGATAAAGGTAATGTCTTCCGGTTATGGATCTATCATAACCGCTGAAAATCCTAATCGACGAATCGACTGATCGACGCACAATTGTTTTTTTTTCTATTTTTATCAGTCACGTGTTAATTTATATTGGAAGGGGTGGGATCAAAGCCAGCCTCATCTCCGATTGAGTGACGGAGATCAGAAACCAGCCATCTTTTAACGGACTAATACAAATCAGGACAACCCTTTGAACAAGTACAACCACATACACACCGACAATATTTCAGTCATTTGCAATTTGTGTTTTTACTTAAATTTAATTGACTATCCAATCTGTACTTTGTAGGGTTTTATTGTTTTAATTTATATCAATTAATTTTACAACAACAAACAACAACTAACAACATTCAATTTACAAATAATATATATACCCAAATTTAACTTTAATACCTTTAATAGGATAACTAACCCAACTCCCCATCCAACCAACTACTTAATTAATTAATAAAATTTAATATAAATCTGATATAACTCCAAATGAGTTCACCTCATTCCAGCACAGAAAGAATTGATGTGAGATCAACTCCAGTTGATTCGGCAATTTATGAACAAACTCCATTGATAACTAAGAGCCATAATGACACTAATTCAATAGCCGAGTCTACAAACAGTTCCAATAATTCATCCAGATACTCAAATCATGAATACTCTAAACTGATAAACCCAGAAAACAACCGTCACACAGAAATCACCTATTTACAACCACCACGCCCAATTACCGATTCACCAGCATCTGATAAGGTTTACAATAATTCTAGCAATTCATCATCTCCTGACGCCAGCAACATTCAAATGCCAGCAGGGATATCACCACATACTAACACTAGTAATAATAGATTATCTGTGCTGTCAGCTTATTCGGGTGTTGTACAAGATGTTGATATTAACACAGTGAAGTACGTCATTGATAACAACCAACAATTAGATGTTCCACCTTCCATTAGCAGATCTGAAGTGAAAGCTGTGAAGACGAATCTGGGAAATGTTCCTCATTCCCAAGGTTCCAAACAACTAAATCAACTTCTTTCAAACACCAGTTCAACCACAAATTCTACTCCACTGAAGATGCAACTGAGTGATGTGGAGGATGATGATGGCGAATCAATTAGAGAAGCTGTTGTTTTACCTACCAATTCAGCTGTTGAAGAGAGAGGTAGAAAGACCCCTGACAAAAAGAGCACAACTAACATTGAACTGGCAATTCCTGCTAGATCACCAAGAAGACCTGGTTCCTTTGGTGAATACAGTATGCCAAGTGTCGAGGGATCTTTGGATAAACTTATTACCGAGAAAGACGATATTGAACCAAGATTAAATCATTTGAAGGTTAGAGGAAACAAAAACAAACAATTTCCTAGATCCACTTCAGAATCTCCGGTGTCCAACCCATTGCGGTCCTCAAGTAGTTCTGCACCAAGTGCCACTGATAGAATCATTAGCAATGCTTCTTCACCATCTCATTTGATCTCTACTCCAGAAAGAAGAATGAGTGGATTGATCAATAACAAATTCGACGATATAATGAAAGAATTTGAAGATTTGAAAACAGAAATTGAAGAACAAGCATTGAATGAAAAGAATGCTACTCATGGATCTGAAATTATAAATGACGAGGAAAGACTGTTGTCAAAGATTGACAACCCTCTATTACCATCTACAGTCCCACCACCTACCTCATCTTCAGGCAAACAAGAATCCTCCTCTACCACTGATAATAGTAATCCCTCCCAATTGACTAAGGAAGTCACTGCCAGCAAACCATTACCTGTAGTAGAACAGGGAATTACCAAACAAACATCAACAGCTTCTTCACCTCATAGAAGAAGTCCATCAGCTGTCATATCAAGCGATCATACTTATTCTTTGACTAACTCAGTCAGAACCGGTACAGAATCTTTCGTCACTGCCAACTCTATCAATGAAGAGATCCAACCCGAACAACAACTTGGCGAATCATCATCGTTGTCAAAAACTGATTCGCATACATCTTCTGGTTCTGATGATTCGATTTTCGAAAGAGATGAATCAATCCATTCAAAACAACAAATCGATAAGGATGCAGAACATGATCACGATGAACATGGTGAACAAGATGATTCGTTGTATGAAGACATTAACACAAGTACTATTCCAAAAACCAAGTCTTCCAAGGCTTTCAAGAAGAAGTCTGTTGGTGCTAGAGGTCATCATCACTCCACTAGAAAGCAAAAGAAAATCAAACCATTCTCTTACGATACATTAGCTAGATTGCTTAATGCCACAGATGGATTAGTCATTGGGCAAGAGTTTGCTGATTTACAAATTCCAAATGAGGAGAAATACCTAATCGAAAAGGTTGTTGACTCTATCAGTAGATTAACTGCAAACATGATGTTGAACCCAGGAAGATACAACCAAGGTTGTCAACGATTGGAGAAAGTGTTAAACGCATTAGAAGGGTTTGATTAGTGCAGTGTATGTTCCTTGACGCCTTTGTATTTCTATTTATTGTCTTTACTTTTTCACTTTTAATTTTCAGTTTTTGGTTATTTATTCTTTCCTTTATAATTTGTTTCTTTTAAATATTCATAGTCGATGCATTTACTTTATCGTGTATATAAATCATATTTATTTGATTAAAAAAAGATAAACAAGTAGTGCCTTATGATGATAGCAAAAAACCCTATAATGTACATGTATAAATTCTAATATAATGCTGAATTGACTTTCAAACTTAAATTCAAATTCAAATTCATTTTCTCTTCGGTGGTCCTCTGATAGGTGCAACTGGTTTGTTGTTATTAGGATTAAACATTGGAGCATGCTTCAACATCTCTGGCACTGAAAAGAATCTTATTTGTGAACCTCTGATAAACACCTGGTCTAACCGAGAAACGTTCCCATCTCTTCCCGTTAGTATCACATCTTTCAATTGAACATTCATATTATCTTCTGATTCTAGTAGTTTTCCTTTGTATAATTGACCTGTAGTCAATTCTAGTTGAATTATATGTCCCTATTTTGAGATTAGATATTAATTTGATAAAAATTGTTAGTAAAGATGATGGTTGGAAACTGTGATGTAAAACTATTAAATCAAGACCTGAAACGTACCTGTGCTTCTGCTAAAAGCTTGACTGGAATACTGACACCCATTGTTTTGTATGAAATATGTTATAGTTTTGTAGTCTTTATTATAAATGAAAAAGAGTAGGAATGTTCTAATGTTCTAATAAAAAAATGTCTTTCTTGAAATGGCAAAAAAAAAAAAGAAAAAAAAAGTGAGAGTGTGTGCAACTTTATCTATCCGTATCTGTTATATATAATCTTGCAATCATTGATTGATGATGTATATTCCAATTTGAATTCATAAAAAATTATTACTCTTGATCAACAAAAATAGAATTTCCAGAGATGGATACAATTGAAGCTTCTAATGAAAGTGACCATTTGGTCAATTTGGAAGAAGTGGGATTACAGTTTTCAATTGATTCGTCTATTACAAAGCTGTTAGTTCAAAACAACATCTTATACATTATTCTAACAGCTGGGCTTATCTACAGAATTGATCTTGAAAACCCTGAAACAGTTGATAAGTTGACTATTGAATCAACACATCCAATAACGAATGCATTTTTAGATGATTTGGGTTATCATTTAATTGTCAAGACGACAAGGAATGAATTCTTTTACGTTAACATACAGTCAACCTCTTTCAAAAGCTTGAACAAATTGAAACATTTACCTGTGTCTTCCATTCTCTTCATAGATGATGATAAGATCAGAAATAAATCATGTACCGGTACTATGCTAGTCAGTACTTTGAATGGATTGGTTCATGAGTATCTGATAGAATCCAATAAGGAAAGATCGTTTAAACAAATTTGGAAGTCTAAAGAAAGTATCACTGGGATATCTGGTGGTTCATTGGCCTCCAGAAAGGATAGTTCTAAGACATATAACATTTATTGTCAATTAGTGGATTCTAATAAACTTTTACAATTTAGATCATCGGAATTATCAAATTGTTTCAAGAAAGATCCAGTGGTTTATGTGTTTAACTCCTTGAGACATTTTAATTCAAATGCAAGTTCGTTGGCATTTTTGGATATTAATGAAGATGATAATATATACCAATTGTGTTATGGGAAATATGCATTCATGACAAAAAATGATTTGAGTTACATAAAATTAGACCCACAGATCGCCATCAAAGTGAAGTCCATCTTGCTGACCAAGTATCATATATTTCTCTTATTAAATAATAATGAGATAATTGTCTACAATCAATTAAATGGAGTTGAAATTTGTAGAAAAACATTCACGGGAGAAAGCTTTATACAATTCACAAATGATGAAAAATATGGAACATATTGGTTGCATACAGAACGTTCCATCTTTGAGATAATATTAAACGATGAGAATTCAGATATATGGAAAATAATGGTCTCTAAAAACATGTTTGATGAGGCCCTATCATTGCTACAAAACCCTGATGGTGCAGACTTAACAAAGAAGGATATAATTCTAATCAATAAAGGTTATTACCTACTGAAAAATGGAAGTTACGATAAGGCTGCTTCTATTCTTGCCAATACAAGTGAACCATTGGAGAAAGTGGCATTACAATTTTTAGAAAAGCAAAACAAACCAAGTTTGAGGTTGTACTTAATTTGCAAGTTGAATTCATTACCAAATACTTTTTACATGCAAAGAGTAATGATAAGCAGTTGGATAGTTGAATTGTATACTGAAGGGTTGAATGAACTTGATAACAACTTAATTGGTAAAGAAACCTCTGCCATTGATAATAATGAACAGATTGACACAGATGCAAGCACGAAATCATTGAAGGATCAAGTAGTAAATAAATTTCATAAATTTTTGAATGAATTCAAGTACATACTGGATAAAGAAACTGTTTACCAGATTCTTTCCTCCCATAATAGAAAGGAAGAATTGCTTTACTACTCAAACTTAATAAATGATTACGAATTTGTGTTAAAGTATTACCTTGATCTGCAGAAGTGGGATGATGCGTTAAAAATTTTGTCAGTACAGAGAAAACCTGAATTAATATACAGATGCTCTACGGTGCTTCTTGTTAATACTCCTGTGAAGACTGTTGATACATGGATTAGAATAATAGATGATCTTGACTATGAAAAGCTACTACCCGCTATACTGACATATAATAAAACAGTTTGTAGGGCAAGGGACATCAGTCCTGAGTACAATCAAGCTATAAGATTTCTACAATTTTTGATAAAGGAGAAACAAGTAAAGGATAAGATCATCCATAACACATTTTTGTCCCTCTTAGTGACGTATCCAAATATGGACGACGAAAATTTAATCTTGAAATACTTGGAGAATAGACAGAAATCTAAAACTCTTTTCTCATTATCGTCAGATTTTGAAATCCTTTTTGACCATGATTTCATACTAAGATTATGTTTTAAACACAAAAAGATTCAAAGCGCTATTTTCATATACTCTATGTTAGATAATTATGAAGATGCCGTTGAGTTAGCGTTGGATAATGATTTAATTGAAGTTGCCATCCTTGTTGCAGATAAACCATTAGAATCACCGATACTGAGAAAAAGATTATGGTTGAGTATTTCACGAAAACTGATAAAGAAGGTTATAATGAATGACAAATATCTTGAACAACATAAAAAGTTACTTCAGTTAAATATTGAAAACTCCGGTAAAGATGAAAGTGAACTCACCACTGATGATAAAATCTCGAACTTACTCTCATTTATCATGAATAAATGTGAATTACTAAACATCAAAGATCTTCTGCCACTTTTCCCTGAGTTTATTGTGATTGATAATTTTAAGGAAGATATTGTGAAATCACTAGAGACTTTATCTTTAGAAATGCATAAATTATCCAATGAGATGGATTCGTCGATTGCACAATCGAAGAAAATCAATAAGCAAATTGATGAGTTCAAGCTAACTAATTTCCAAATCATTTCACCAACAGAATCATGTGTCATTTGTAACAAGATTTTGACGATAAGAAAATTCATTGTTTTCCCATGCTATCACTCCTTCCATCAGGATTGTTTGGTCAGAATAATATTAGATTCTAATGATTATAAGTTTAAAAATGCAATTTATAAGCTGCAAAAGAAGATTATGGTTAACAAAGGAAATCCCGAAGTTTTAAATGAATTGAAATCTGAGATCGATGAACTATTGTCAAATAAATGTGCTCTCTGTACTGACTTAAAAATTAATGAAATTGAGGAACCTCTTGTCAAGCCAGCTGATAGGGAACAAGATGAATGGGTTTTGTAATTTAATTTAGAAGTACTTTTTTTTTACTTCTTTTTTTATAAGTATAAGATTATTTATATGTATAAGATTATTAATATATTATATTACTATATATAAGATTACAGATTATGTACAAAATGGTTATGCTTATTCTGATGCGTCTTGCTTAGGCTTTCTTCTTCTGAAGGTAGTCAAACGTTTGGAGTTCAACGTATTATTTGGATCCAATCTCAAACTTCCCAACATTTCAGTAATTTTGAATTCAACTAGTTCTTTAATCTTCATAGCACTCTCAACATCTGTGAAATTTTGTGGGAATCTGTAAGATAGCCAAAGGTACGTTCCAATTAACTTGTGGAATTTTTCTAAATTCATCAATCTGATTTCAATAGGACTATATTTAGAAATCTTTTGTCTGGACGTTTTGTATTTCCTCTTTTCATCCCTGATTATCTTTTGAATTATTTCAACCTTCAATTCTGCAGGAACAGGTTCTTGTTCCACTAATGGCGATGCATCTAAACCAACCAATTTATTTTGTAAAATAGGTTCATTATGTACTTTATCAGTGGATGTCAAATAGAAAGGCACAGATGTAAAGTCAAATAGCGACTTCTTGCCTCTTTGTGAGATATTTTGCAAAAACTGTTTGAACAAATGATCAGTGATTAATTTCAGAGGCTGGTTTGGATTGGTGCTTAATGTACTTGGGCAAGAGATACACCGAAGTTGGTCAATAATTTGGAAGTTCTCTTTCAAATGCTCCTTGTAAATAAACTCAGCAACCAATCTCTTTTCTTGTAAATTTTGAATCTCAAAATCTCTTTCAACGTCCTTTGTGCTTCTATACAATTTGGACAAATCAACTTCAAATTTCCTGTACATTGTAATCACATCGGTGTTTTTAGCAAACATTGAATAATATTTAACCCACAAGGAATCCAATGGCCATAACACAGCCTTTTTCAAGTATTCAACCGGCGCATCGATACCTTCTTTAACATTAGTAAGAACGTTAGAACTGATGGCAGTGATATGACCATGACCTTCTCCGATACCATATCTACCTGCTCTTCCACCAATTTGTTTGATATTTGACGATGTCAAGTTCACAGTTTCTCTACCATTGAACTTTTCAGTGACCGTGAAGATGACTCTATTGATCTTCAAATTCAAACCCATACCAATGGCGTCTGATGCAATCACAATGTCATAAAATCCATCATTGAATCTTTGGGCCTCTTGTGATCTCGTTTCAGGAGGTAAAGCACCATAGATGACACCACATTTGAAATTTGTTTCTTGTTCGATTTGCATTTTCATATCCAAGATGGCAGCCTTTGAAAAACACACAATACAGTCACCCTTATTTAGGTCTTCCATACCAACAGATTCATCATCAACGACTAATCTTCCCAATCTATTATATTCGTTGATCTCTAAGTCATCACTAGTCATTTTAACTAATTTCTTGATCAATGGGACAGCTGATATTTCACCACAAAGATGAATTTCCTTTGCCTTAACGCCCAATATAGCATTAGTCCACGCGGAGCCTCTAGATTCATCACCGATCATTTGAATTTCATCGACAACGACAACATCATAGTTCTCATTTAATGAAATCATTTCAATGGTACCTGAAGTGACACCGGCTCTATTACCATATTGATCAACATCTGCAATAACTTCCTCACCTGTGACTAAGTTACATCTAATTCCCTGTTCTTGGAATTTATCATACACTTCTCTGGCTAGTAATCTCAAAGGTCCGGCGAAATATCCTTTGGAACAGTTTTCCAATCTTTTCAAGGCATTGTAAGTTTTACCAGAATTTGTTGGGCCAACATGCATGATGAACTTTCTCTTGATTTTTCTTGCCTCTGGGAACCACTCATAAGGGTTATCGATATCCATAATGTTAAATGTTAAACTTTTATTGAAATTTTGTAAATTTGATGCATCATTATAAACAAACTGTAAGTTGATTGGTTTAAGTCTATAATACATTAATTTTTCGATCAATTCATCAGAGACTTTTTGAAGTGTCACGCTTGGATCTTCGTTACTGTCTCTCATTGATTTCAAGGGGAGTAAATGTAGTTCATCTTGATTCTTTATTAAATAGTTTAAAATGCTTGGAATAGTTTTTTCATTAGGGGTATGAAGGGCATCGACAATGTCTTTCTTTTGAAAAGTCTTCGGAGGTGGGCCCTTTCTAAGTATAGTTTTGCTTATTTTATCCAAATACTGCGTCACAGTTGGATGGTTTTTCGTATAGAATTCTTCTGTGAAATGTTGATTCAACAAATTAAAGTTGAAATTTTCCTGATTTTTCAATTTCCTCTGAAACTCGTATATAGAGTTGGTGATCAATGTTGACTGTTGAGGAACGTCAGATCTCAAACCGACGGTGGCATATCCCCTAAACTGTATTGAATTTCTCCAAATTCTAGTGAGAAACATACTGACCTTTGGGGATTAAACAAGAATCCTTCTTTGAAATCGGTATTTGATTGTAAAAATTAGCTTATCTTTGAGAATGTACAAAGTTATGTCTTTTTCTTAGATAAATACATCAAAAAAAAAGATTTTTTTCCTTGCCAGATGGATCTGCCACTTTTAATTACGTGTCGATACGGGAGCTGGGATTCAAGAAAGGACATATAGTTAGTTAGATAGATAAAAGAACACAACACTATATATAATATCATCAGATCGGTTTAATATATATAAATGAAAAATAAAATGAAAAATAAAAAACTCGATTGACCTTCCTCCGATGAAACTAAGGGAGTTCTTATGGCGCAAAGAACCCATTGTTTGCGAATAAGTTTTGGCCGGACATCCAATGACCCTCCTTAGCTAAAAACTTAATGATTGGAACAATATCATCGACCTCAGTTAATCTCCCAGAGGCACTTTGGTTTTTAAGAAAGGTAATCTGCTCATCTGTTTCTTGTTCATACAAGAACGGGGTGTTCATTGGTCCCGGAGAAACAGAGTTATAGGAAATTTGCTTCTTGTCTTCCTTTGATAGCGCCTTGACCATTGCATGAACAGCGGCCTTTGAGGCTTGGTAAATGGAATAACCTCCTGTGTACGCAGCTAATAATGATGTAGTTAACATAATCACAGAACCACCTTGGGAAACTTTCTTAGAAGCTTCCTTTAAAAAGAAAAATGCAGATCTAGTGTTGACGTTAAACATAGTGTCAAATTCCACTGTTGAAGTATCAGTCAATTGCTTTCTTAAAATCATACCCACATTTTCAACGGCAACATCAACATGACCTAGTTGGTCAATTGCAAAATCGAACATTTCAGTGTTAACCTCTTCGATGGTTAAATCGCCTTGAAAGGTTAGAACGTTGACTTGATATTTATCGGCCAATTCACTGGCAAATTGTTCAACTTCTGCTTTACCTGATGATGAGTGGTAATGTAAGACCAAATCACTACCTTCCTTAGCAAATGCAATAGCAGTGGATTTACCTAAATTTTTATTACCACCTGTGATGAGAGAGGCTTTTCCTGACAGAGACATGTTTTATAATGAGAACTTAACTGTATACCAAATGAGATACCAATTGCAGTAATGAGGATTGAACTTCATCAGTTCCAACATTTTGACTTCCTGGTCAGAAGGAATTAGTTCGTCTATTTATACGCCTTTATTGACTACCAATAACATATATATATATATGACATGTATGGATAGGTACATACCAATGACCACTGACATATACATTAGATCCTGCCACATTGGAGTTCAATTCGCTAATCTCCAGATCAGAGGTCGTGGCATAACCGACTGCTTTGTCGGAGTTGACGTTAATTCCAGCTCAAATGTTCGAAACAATAGACACATATCATGTTGATGCTGATGGTTCCAGCAATAGTTCGGCTGTAGGTAGACTAAGTCATTAAAGATTTAAGCAATTAAGGCAGCAAACTAAACTATTATTAATAAGTATACATAGGGGTAATAATAAAACAAGGTAATGGGACATAGGTAGCGAGGCTAACACGCCCGAGTGTACAAAAAAGCCAATCAATACAAGTGAAATAAAATAAAGTAAGCGAACATAAAGACTGTGAAACCAATAAAACAGAGAAACCATTATTACATCTATGAAGTAGCATTGTCAGCTCCAAATAGAGCTTCCTTTCTCTTGGTGACACTCTCGTAACCGTGAAGTTTGATTAATTCATCAATTTCACCATTTTTCAACATTTTATCATCCTTATCTGTCCAGAATCCGCTATAATTCTCCAAAAGCAATTCTCCAGTTCTTAAATAGTTCAAAATAGCATCTAAGAACACGTTTAAATGACCACATGAACAATCAAACCAAAAACTCAACCATCTGAAGGAAAGGCCAGTTTTCTCGTAAATCATCTTGAATAGATCACTCGTCGTGGCTAACGTCAATGTGGAACCAAATCTATTGAAGATTTCTGAGACTTCTTTGCTTTGTTCTTCAATAACAACCGGATCTGGACTCTTGTCCTTGGTAGGTTCCGGCTCAATCTTTAACAAAGTCTCATACGAAATGATTGTCTCTGGGTCAATTAAATTAACAAGGTCGACGTTCAATGCCTTGATTTCATCCTCATTGGCATCAGCAAACAAGTTAGCACTGTCATCAACCTTATTTTCAGTCTCTGCAGGGGTTGTGGAGACACCAGTTGCAGTAACTGTCGATCCATCCTTGCTCTGTTCTTCGTTATGGGGTTCATTCTGTTGATCACCTTCAACTTCAGGTTGAGATGTTGTGGTGTCCTTCTTGTCAGTAGAAGGTTCAATGCCTTCGTCATCTTGTTCATTTTCCTTCCGTGCCACTGACACCCTAGCCAACTCTTGAATTCTTTCCAAGCTAGCTTGAGCATCAGCATCAACATCGACAGTTGCCGGTAATTGTGACTCTGGTTTAGCCTTCTTTCTTCTCTTGGCAGCACCACCACCCGAAGAGTTTGACGCTCTTGAACTTAAGTTCTTCATTGGCTTTGGAATCTCATTGTTGGCTATACAAGCTTCATAGTAATCAATGTACTCTTGCAAACCGTATCTAGAGGCAAACTTTCTGTATCTGTCTCTCCAGGACATTGCGCTGTGTCTTGGCACCTTCTCCACCAATGCAGTGAACACTGATTCGGGAATCGAAGAATTTTCCATCTTTCTCTTTCTTTGATATTCACCGGAGTTGTTCTTGAAATACACAATTTCTTTACACAACATGTAATCTTCCTCCGATGTGTACTGGGATTTCAGTAGTCTAGGTATCTCTTTGATCAATAACGGTTCTCCAGTTGGACTAACTCTTGGTTTGTTAGAGACGGGGTCAATGTCATACACGTAGTCTAATTTAGGAGCCAAGATTTTTCTGAACCTAAATCTGATCGAATTACCTGTGTGTGACGCAAATATTGGTAATTCAGCTATTCTTGCAAAGAAACTGTGGGTTGATCTTAAGTTTGGATTTCTTCTGATCAATTCAAGAATGGCAGCATCCTCTTCTGGAGTGAACTTGGCAGATTTCTTCTTTGGAGAAATTGTTTGAAAGTTTCCAGCAACAGATGAAGTCGCAGAGGATGTTGTGTCAGAAACAGTAGTAGTGGTAGGAGCAGTAGACGAAGTAGGAACAGAAGAATGAGGAGGAGGTGGTGGTAAACCATCCAATTTTGTCTCACTAGACGTTTCAGTAGTACTGGCAGTACCTTCTGTAGTGGTAGTGGTGGTGGAATCCTTGTCTAGTCTATCAAGGTCGTTGTCCGATCCAAATCTAGTATCGTAGGAACCAAAATCAATCACAAAATTAGCAGGTAATTGAGGAGGTTTTCTGATCTTGAAGTCCTCTAATTTAGGAGCTGGATCAGAAGGTGTAGCCTTCTTCATAGAGTAAATGTAGTTGAAGGAATATACATTGTAATCCACATCCTGTGACAAGGCACTTGTAGTCTTAGCCAATGCAATGGATTTTTCTGTTCTCTCGTCAACCACGGTACCACCTAATTCATTGATAACGGAGAAAATATCGTCCTTTGGATTACTGGATCTGACAATGAGATAGAATTCTTTCCCCTTCAATGGAGTCTCCCCAGTAATAGCAGATGTGGTAGATACCTGACCCCCATCGGAGTCCTTTCCATTAGTGGCAAGGTGATTATTGGTTTCATTCTCTGGTTTATCATTGGTGTCATTATTCGTTACTTGTTGTAGTTGTTCTTGTTCTTGTTCTTGTTCTTGTTGTGGTTGAGATGTTTGTGACGTTTGTTGTTGTTGTTGTTGTTGTTGTTGTTGTTGTTGTTGTTGTTCGGTGGCATCTTGTGTAGTATGTGTACCTAGTCCTCCAGCGTTCAATTGGGCCTCCACAGCAGCAACAGCAGCAGCAGCCTTTTCAGCGGCAATGTCAGAGGCACTAATGTCCAGTAATTCATCATCAATGACATTGTCCTCGTCTAATTTTTGTTTGTTTTCAGTACTGGTCGATGTGGTAGCGTGTTTGTCATCGTAGCCCGTTGATTCATCTTGTTGATGGTGTTGCAATGATGTAACTTCAGCGTGTTGTTTCTTTTTATTTTCCAAATCATCAATCGACGCTTGAATGTCCTTGGTAAGACCATCAGTGGTGGAATTCATCGTTGATAGTATAGCGGATCAATGGTGTGAAATCCAATAGAGATGCAATGGTGTAAATTTGTTAAGATCAATTTACGTGTATAGTAAACAAACAAATAAACAGTGTGTGGGTGTAAAAAAAAATAAGTTAACAAGGGTAAAGGTGTTTTTGAACTTCAACCTGAAGGGGGGATGGCAACTGGTGTGTTGATGTTTTCGTTTTCGGACGCTCGAACAAATTGAAAACAAAAAACAGATTATTGGCACGTTACTAAGTATTGGCAGAAAATAAAAACAAACGTCGATCGACTCTTTTGGTTTAGTTTTTTTTCAGTTGAGGTCGATACCACAGTTCCGTAGCATTTTAAATAATAAAAGCCTAATTAGTGGACCTCGGCCTTTAAAAAAATTTTTTTTTTTTTGGATTTAATCCGAACCAAATCAAATCCCATTCAATATTGTTCTCCCCTCGGTTGGGATAACCGTGATACCCATTGGACAATTTACAGTTACAACTGTGATATAACTACGTGTTTGGTTAATCAAATTAACGGGTAACAATCTATAGTAAGATAAGATAGTGTTATAGATATTGTAGAGGAGAAAGATTAATGAAAAAAAAAAAAAA
The DNA here is from genome assembly GCA_003707895.3 of Ambrosiozyma pseudovanderkliftii. Lineage (NCBI taxonomy): Eukaryota > Fungi > Ascomycota > Pichiomycetes > Pichiales > Pichiaceae > Ambrosiozyma > Ambrosiozyma pseudovanderkliftii. Next base: position 40,395 of record PPLW03000036.1, read on the forward strand.
AGAGAGAAGAAGAAAGAGTTGCCTACTGCAGAAAAGTATCTTTCAGTATCTCGGTGTTCCCTTGCTGGCGGGTGTAGTGTGTAAATCTCGCTGTTGTCGACTCTCTGAAGAACGAACAACGAGCTTTTGTAATAAGTAATGGGGAACCAAGTTTACATTAACGTTCTTTTTTCTTCTTCTGTTAATATTGTATTGTTTGTGAATGTGTGTTAGTGTGTGTGTCTAATATTTTTGTGTATTGGATCTTTGGTTTTGTGGTTAGACATAAAAAAGTATAATTCGATCCAGATCATGGTTTCGTTGTCCTGTACTTGTTGCAAGAAACGGAAGGTCAAATGTGATAAAGTTCATCCGTCTTGCACGAATTGTTTAAAGAGAAACAATGTTTGTGTTTACCCATCCACGTTTAGAAACATTCCACTGAATGAATTGACGATATCTAAGATCAATAAGAAGGCTACGTCAAGAAACAATAAATCCCATTTGAATTTGAATTTGAATTTTAAAAATGCCAATGGTGGTATTAAATCAATCGTTAACTCCCCCCATCCAATTGATCAATCCATTACATCGTACCAATCATTGCATTCCATGAACGACACATCAGTGGCATGTAGGATATCACTTGGTTCAAATGGGTTCATGCCATCATCGTCTTCAAGGTACCACGGTACCAACTCTGCAGAGCACATATCAGAGAACACACAGGTGGTGGTTGAACACGGAGAAGAGGTTAAAAACGACATATTGCAAGAGTTCCCAGTGGTGGATGGATTGACTATGGAAAGTACTCAGAAATTGATTCTTGATTCGTTGTTGACGTTAAAGTCCCTTTGTTCGTCGACGGTGTTAGGAACTGCATTGGAACCCACGATTTACATGGATGATTTGTTCTCTGGGATGTCAACGCTCCGGTACAAGAATAGATTGCTGTTGCTGATTTATGGAACATTGATGTTTTACTCAAGACATTGCCCAGTGTTCCCCCAATCGTTGATCAATAAGGTTCAAACAGAATTCCCGAAATTGTCCAATGCCACTGAAGATTGCCCTGAAAAGGTTCACGCCCAGATATTAATGATTGAACATTACTATGCCCACATGAAGATAGAGGAATCATGGCCGTTGTTGTTCTCCACTGTTTGCTCCTGCTACAGACTAGGTCTTCACGCAGTTAATGAGGATAATGTGTATGGGTTCAAGCTTTGGAGTACCATAGTTTGGTTCGATTGTTTGATCTGCTCCACCATTGGTAGACCCAGTGCTGTGTCGTTGGTTGTGTTCCCAAAGAACAGCCTCATTAAGGACAACAAAGAGATAGGTATCTCCATCAATGTTTTGCAAATTATCAGAGATGAAAATGAAACTTTCCAAAGGTTGAGCATAGATGAAAGTGGAATCCCCTACGGGAAGGTGTTTTCACTGGATGATAGGTTCAACCAAGCCTTGTACGAGTTGCAGTCCATTATAAAGAATGACATTAGGCTGTATTTCACCGAAGTGAAGATTCTATTGATAGCCAATCAGATAAAATTACACTATCCATTCATATCAGACAATGAATTTTCAGGGTTCAAACTGGTGAAATCGTTTAACATTCTCTTCTCTGTGGCCACTGAATTCATCGCCCATTCTGCTAAACAATTTGGTAAGCAAACATCGTTCAGAGAACTGTACCCTGTGTTGTCCTGCTTCATATTTCAAGATTTGGCGATTTTATTAGCGTGTACGAAACGACACAAGGATATCATTAATTCAGATGTTTATTCATGGTTCACCCAGTTCCGTGAGTCGTTGAAAAAAGTGCAAGATTTCATGAAAACAGACTCACAGATAATGGATTTAGTCGAAGTGATATACAATGAATTTCTCAATGAGGATCCCCCAATCAACCATAAACCCATTGCATTAGAGAATGATATTTCCTTCTTACAAGACGACCCCCTTTTTTTCCAACTTTTCTATAACAATTTACCTAAACCAGACGAAGAATTCAAATCAACTTAAAAATTGGTTCATTTTTGTCCGTGTATACTTATTTACTCATAAATGATTACATTGTTTTTGTTAAAAAAAGACAAAACAAACAGTAAACGTTTGTATTAATGTAAAAAAATTAATATAATAATAAAAGAAAGCAAAAACAAATCCCAAACAAAAAGAAGTAAAAAGATAAAATAAAAGCAAAAAAAAAACCTATAACAGAAACAAAGTCGATGATTGTAAAAAAAAAACACAAACTCTAACCGCAGAAGGCACACATAACTAACCAAATGGAGTATCCTTAGTTCTCTCCTCCTCCTTTTGGATAACTATTTCCTTAGACAACAACTTTCTCAATTCATCACTAATTGGAATCTTTTTATTAGTATTGTCCTCATTTTCAGCTTCCTCTCCGTTCTTGGATGACCCATTTGTGCCAATACTGTGGGCATTACTTAATCTATGCAAACCAACACCGTCATTTCTACGATCGACCAACTCGATCATTTGCTTGAACTTCAAAAACAACAATTCAGCCCTTATTAATAAATCATCAACGTCTAAAGTACCACTCAAATCATTCATATACTTCAAAATCAAATCAAATTGATTTAAATTATTGATGATGATCTTAGAATGTTTCTCCATGATGGCCAAAGCAAAGAACAAGACAAATTGTGATGAGTAATAGTTAGTCCAAAGAACTTCCCATAGTTTCAAAGTGTCATCGAATGTTAGCTCGCGTTTGAACCACACCAACAACATTCTAAAGAAGAAGAACAAGTTATTAGCATCACATTTCTCTAAATGAAGGTATAAATCAGGTAACATGAATTGCACCAGCTCATTCAATGTTAACATTTGTAGTTTCATACCACTCAAATCCTTGACAAAGTTCCGTTCCATTATTTCCATGAACCCAGAAAAGGCCCAAAATGATAATGGTTCATCTCTGATAACATAGTACAAAGGAGATAACAAATCAGACATCCCTTGCACGTAACCTAAATTCACATTTAATTCATTGTATGAGAATAAAATATTTTTTAAAATGACTAAATGTGGATTCACAATCTCTGACAAGGTATCATCATCTGGGGTAATACCATCATCCTCTTCTGGTTCTTCTTCACTGGCTTTCCCAGATCCATTGCCTTTGAATATATCTATTTCCCTGTCTGTTCTTTTGATGTCCTTGTAAACTCTGATCTTCTGATCCTTCCAATACTCATCGGTCTTTTGTCTTTCGGTATCAACAACCCAATTTTGCTTGTAGTTAAGGTAACTTTCAGTCAAAGTGGTGTACAGTTGAGATCTTTCATTTGTTGATGTATCCCATGGGTACACACCTAATAAGAACAACCAAGCTTCACGTCTAACCTCTGGTTCCAATCCACCGTGGAAAATTCTATCCTTCACCTCTTCCACAGTGATCTGTAATCTCCCCTCACTGTCAAAGAACGAGTCCCATTCCACTTGGTTCACTTGTTTCAATCTGGTGGCCTTGGCGACTTCCTGAGGAGTCAATTCAAAACATGTACCACCTAATTCACTTTTGATTAATTCATTGTAATAAGTGTTACCAATGAATACCTTTCTTGATTTCTCAGCTTCTTCTTGCACAGATAATGCCCATTTGGCCAAGTAAATGTTGGCACTGTCAAAGTCGTCACCAATCTTTCTAACTTCTGGTTTCTTCAATAATTGTTTGATAGGCTTTGGTAACTTATTGTTATCCATGACGTTGTTAATGGTATCCTTGGCGATTTTTGTGATATTGGCCAATCCAGACAACACCTTCCATTTGGTAGATGTAACGATTTCATTGATGTTCTCACCAATTTCCTTCATCGTCAATTCCCCGTCATTGTTTCTATCGTTTAAAAGTCTTGGGTTAAAATTGATTCTATCATCGCTGGAAGGATTGATCAAAACCATGTTCCGTTCAAGACTGGACTCTTCGATGACAGAGTAATTTCTCAACACTGAGATCAAACGGTCTCCACCCCAATAAAGAACGGCAGTACCTTCCTTTGTGTTCTCAGCAAATGGATCAAATCTTTGGTTTTTAAGCTTTTGTTCTCTGGCAAAACCAGGCGATTCATCATCGTGAAAGAATAATGCTGGGAGTCTCTCAATGGAGTCCCTCGGATACAGTAACACCGATCCATACCATAAAGTGTTTGTCTTCGGTCTCACTTGAATACTGTACAATGACCTAAGGCTCAATGCAAATGCATATGAGGTCAATGATGAATATCTTGGTCTGTCAATGAATCTTAATACCTTTGGCTTGTTGTTTGAAATGTTGGAATTAGATTTAGCAGATGTTGGTGGCGCTGATGATGATCCGTAGAACCCACCAGAGTCTTCACCGTCTAATCCATATAGATCAAAGTACTCTAATGATGCTTTATCCTCCGCTGACACATCAGCTTCAGGAATAAATGCCAACACCAAATCCAAGTTTTCAGAATCGACAGTTGGTTTCACCAACACTAACCAACCTGGAACATTGTCCTTCTTAGATTGTGTTGCGTGGATATAAACTTTTGATTTTGCGTAAAGCAATTGTCCCTTCCCTGCAGGGTAAATGGTAACCATTATTTGTATTTCCTTAATTGATATTGATTGTTTAATTGAATAATTAATTATAAAGTAATGTAAAGTAATGTAAAGTAATGTAAATTAATGTAAAGTAATGTAAAAAACTGAAAGCAAAACAAGAATAAATACGAAAAGATTCTGGTGAACAAGTGCCAATGATCGTTATTATATACACTTTTACTTATCAATAAAGGCGCAGAGCTGAGCTGAGAGAGTCATCTACTCTACTCTACTGACTGCCGTCGCCGCTGTCAAAAGTCAAATCTCCCCATCCCCAAATTGATTTCATCGCGGCTTGCCAAATCCGGTTAACCTGTTTTATCTCCACAAGGTATATAATACAATAATACAGTACCATATACATGTTTATAATCTTTATTATACAACTAGTGTTCACAAATTATTAGGAAATTAAAAAAAAAAGGGGGATGAGAAATTAGTAGAAAAAAAAATTATAAACTCAAATTTACACCTCTATATAGAAGACTACAGGAAAGTAATTAATTATAAGTAAATAGTAAATAGTATAGCACACAATTATTATGATCATATCATTGTTAGGTAGAAGATGATGTTGGAAGCTTTTGATTTTGATTTGAAGGCTTTGGAAGTGAATTGTCCTCATTAGCATCCACATTACCGGTATCACCATGTTCACTTCCTTGAGTTTTCAAGAAATACTTGTACGTAGGACCATATCCGACTCTTTTGTTTATCTTTTTGAATTTTTTAACGTTGCTCTTCTCCTTGTGAGCGTTATTATGAGGAAAGTAAAACACTTGCACCGGTGGCACATAGTAATTAGCCTTAATGGGGAAATATGTGTATCTTGGTTGGGCATCAACTTCACTGTCTCCATCCTTGCCCTCTTGTTTAATGCCATTACCATTGTTGCCGTTGTTACTATTTTTAAAGTCGTTACCATGCATCATATCGTACATAGATTGTTTAACAGACATCGGTTGAGTTCCTCCACCTATTTGGTTCTGGTGGGCCCCGGTTTGTTGGTTTTGTTGTAAATGTCTTTGCTGATGGGATTGATTGTCCAATTTCAACTTGGTAAAGTCTTTAGATATTAAAATCTCGTTACGGTCATTGTAAAACGATGGGTTACGACCACGCACTGAGATGGCTATAGTCTTTAACATTGCCACACGTTTCACTTCTTTATTTGATAATTTTAAGTCCATGCTCAAGTTGATATAGTAATAGTCCTTGGCAATTGATTTACCATTGTTAGGAGTGGCCTTTTTAAATTGAAACCTTTTTAGAATAATATTCTTAGACCCTTCAAATGGTGCCAGCGTGATGGAGTCAGACTTCATATGAAGCACATTGTTGTTTGAAGAATCTTCATCATTGACCACCGTTGTGTTTTCATTCAGTGATGTGATGGAAGAACTTCCACCAACAGTGGTGGAGTTGCCATTAGGATCAAATATCAATATCTCTACCAAATCTTTGGAGAAATTCGATGTTGATTCAGTGCAAAGGGTAATCTCTTCAATTTTCAGTTTTTCACCTCCACAGTTATCATTCCCCTCGATAATATCCGCATAGAATCTAGGGATGGAATGAAAGTTCAAATTAATCGACAACAAAATGTAATTTCTTCTATAACAAGCAATTGGAAACTCAGTGTCCTGGTTAGGGTTCAAGTATTTTTGGTTAATGTAAAATTTTCCCTCCATAATAGCATCTAGACTGTAATTAACTTTCCGATTATTAGCATCAAGCAGAATTCCATTACTCAATGGCCGCAATGAAGTATTGATGTCACCACTGTTTGTGATGACCCCATTATCTGATGCGACACTGCGTAAACTTAACAATTCCTTATAAAAGCTAGCATTCGCTGATCCTAATTTCAACATAGAGCCAATGGCTGCAGCATTGGCATTAATCACTGCAGTTTTGTCGTGATTCTTTCCTGGATGTTGATATCCCTTGTATTTTATATGAACATTGGCATGAGCGTTTTTAACTGCTTGTAAATGTTGAGCGGCCAGTTGGTGCTGTTGAGCAATGAGCTTGTCCTGATTTTGATTATTGATTGGCGTCCTTGAGTTTCCCTCAATGGTTTTTTGTAGTTGAGTCATTGGCGTAAGAGGGGCAATGTGAGATGTTGGTGCATTTCCAGGTAATGATAACAATGTAGGGGTGTTTCCATTTGTCGATGGTGACTCTATGTTGCTGTACATATCCCGGTTTGTAATGAAGAAAGGACCATTTTGGTTAGAAGAGTACTGTTGTTGTTGTGGAGTCGGTTGTGTCAATGATGGTGTTTGTTGTGATTGGGATTGTTGTTGTATTACAGACTGTGCTTGCTGTTGCTTTTCCTGTTGCTGATGCTGTTGTTGTTGTTGTTGTTGCGGTTGTTGTTGTTGTTGTTGTTGTTGTTGTTGTTGTTGTTGTTGTTGTTGTTGTTGAAATTGCAAGTATTGTTGCTGCTGCTGCTGTTGTTGTTGTTGTTGGAGCTGGAATTCATCTAGTGGGTATTTTCCCGATTCATTTAGTAATGATCCAGCACTATTAGTAGATTCAGTTGTTCGTTCATCACTAATGTTTTGTCTTGAGGTGTTCAGATACCCAGTATTTGGGTAATATGGTGTATTCATTGAAGCAGGGCTAAACGTAGGAGTCAGTGACACTGAATTGCCAAACAAAAAACTCTGTGGTTGTTGTTGTTGTTGTTGCTGTTGTTGCTGTTGCTGAGACATTTCTTGCCTCAATTGAGACTCCAGATCATTCCCATTGCCAGAATTTTCATAGTTATCACTGTCCAGGGATTGTTGTTGTAGTTGTTGATTGAAGTAATTGTTCAGTAGGGCGTATTGTTGAGACGATGACAAATTCATCTGTTGGTACTGCTCAAATTGTTGCCCCTCCTGGGCCTCCAATGGCACCAAACTGGAATAGTGGGACGTCATTCGGGAGAAATCGGCTTGTGGTTGTTGTTGTTGGCTGAACAGAGACTGTTCCATGTTATATGGTGGTTGTTGTGTGGGTATTTGATTACCACTGAATGAACTCACGTAAGGCCGATCGTTGCTAGAATCTAATGGTTGTTCATCGTCAATGTCAACTTGTTGTATAGACTGTGATTGCTGCTGTTGTTGTTGTAATTGCTGAGACACCTGTCGTTGTTGATCAGGCGGTTGTTGCAAAGATTGTTGTTCATCTTGAGATTGTTGAGGTAACAACGGCTGTGAGGGATTTGGTGGGACAATGTTAAAATCTGACAAGAACAATTGTGCAAATTCGTCAGCCATGTTCGAATAATGTATATGTACGTATGTATCAATAATTCATATAATTATGGATCAAGTAATGGAGATGGCAAGTTGAAACAACAGATAGAGAGAGAGAAGGAAAAAAAGCAAGCAATGTTAGAAATTCCGAAGAATAGGTGATAAGTAAAATATGTGTCAATGTTGTATTCTTTGATAATACGACTAAATTGAATAATAGAATTATATGTGGAGATCGATTTTTAAACAATCAAATCAAAGAAAAACACAAAGCTAAAGCTAAAAAATAAGAAACAAAAAAAAACAGGGAATTGTATGTACAAAGGGTATTGTAATTTATAATAGAGTTGTGTGACGTATAATAATTTTAACGTAACAAAGATAATCCGGTGACTTTTTTTTTCTCCCTTGATTGTTGGTTTTGTTTCGTTTGAAATCTTAATAGAATAGAAATCAATGATAGAAATAATCAAATTCGAAAAACAAACAAATGTTTAATATAGATCAACATGAACTATGGGTGTCAATAAAATGCAATGTAACAGTTATTGTGTTCATAGTTTATTGTTTGATACCTTCTTCCATAAATACAAATAAAACAACACACACTCACACTCTCTCTCAGTTAAAAAACGGCTGGCAAAAAAAAAACGGCTCGCAACACAAAAGCAAAGGCTGTGCATTATTCTGTCAATTTTGGATACTGTGTCAAAGAGCCGTTAATTTAACTAATCTAAATCTAAAATCTATAATTAAATTTGAACATGTATAAATATAACAAGGAGATGGAGGAAAGTTTAAGAGAAACAAAAGGTAAAAAGTCATTAAGAACAAAACAAAAGGGGAAAGATGATAGTAAAGACAGTAATTGCAGAAAAAGAAAAAAAGGAAAACGAAGAGCATTAAAACGTAAACGTAAAATTAAAGAGAAAAACGAAACCAAGGTGGTAGGTAAGTAATAAGTAAGAAATAAGAGTACAGAAAAAAAGGGAATAAATAAAAACAAAATGTAAATGCAATTTAATTAATATAATTATTATAAGTTAGCAGTTGATTTGACAATTTGATGGTCGTAAGAACTTGCACTCACAGCAGCTCCCAATATGCTAGAGTTATCGATGTGAACCAGTTGAATCTTTGGTAAATTGAATTTGATCCGTTGACTGTCCAACAATTTACTGGTCTTGTCTCTATATTCATGGAAGTATTGTAAAGTGGAACCGACAAATCCCACGTGAATGGTTTCCTTCTTCAACCAACTGTCATCGCTGGCCACTAACAAATTGATAATGGTAATGATGGAAGAGGTCATCAATATACTGGATCTACCAATGATGATGTCCAAAAGCAAGACGATATTTGAGTAATCAGTCTCTGATAAATCTAAATTGAATTGGTCCTTAAATAATGCCTTGGCATCAATGTATCCACATTCGTAAAGTTTGGACATCAAGGCACCAGTGATGGCGTATTCTTTAAACAATGGAGATTGTTGGTCAATTTGTTCGTAGTCGTTACTGGCAAATAATTCATGTGCTTGCATCATGCTGACAAGACCGATTCTGAACAATTCACTGATGTATCTCCCACCGCAAAGGTATTCAAATGGTTGATACACGGTATCGTCTAGGTACGATTTAGTGGACTTGATCTCTTTAAAGTTGGTAAACATCTTACAATCCAATGATTCATTCACCAAGTCGCAAAAGAATTGACCAAACAGAGACAATTCAGAGTTTAAGATGCTGTTGTTGTATTGGAATGATGCATTGATTCCCGTTCCACACACTAATCCAATGGAACATTCATGTAGGTATAATCCAGACACATACACAGCGACGGCATCGTTCATGATAGAATGAACTCTAACCTTGATCTTTTTAGAGTTCCAAAACACATTTTCAAAAATGTCAGCCATGTTCTTCCCCTGGATGTCCTTAGACAAAGTGTAACCCTTAGTGACATAACTGATGAATCCATTGTTTGGCGCAGTTTGTTCGAATGGAAAACTCCAAGACACACCAACGGGGATGGTATCATTAGCCACATCAAAAAAGTCCGTCTCTCTTAGGGCAATGTCAAGTTTATCTGCAATTTTTTCAAAGAAATCCATGTCGATTAATTTCAAATCATTGTCAATTTGCCAAGTTTGATTGAATAATGTAGTGTATTTGGAATTGCCCAATAATTGCAAGATACTAATCTTCAATGATGATCCACCAATGTCTATAACCAAGTATTGTCCATTTTCGTCTCTTGTTGGAATCAACGTCTTTGTAGGCATCATAGCTCTCTCGGATTTTAAATTGTACGCCTCTGACAATTCCCTGGTGAACCCATTGACAAAGAAGGAAACTTTTTCTTCGTTAAAGTTGTTCAGCACTTGTTCTCTCAATGCTTGTAAATACTTTGAATCAGTTGGTTTGGTTAATTTATCAGTCATAGTTGTGTGTTCTTGTTCTTGTTCACAATTCGTCTTGGTGTCTAATGTCTGTGCAGGCGGTGATAATGGAGGAGTCAAAGTTGAGGACATTGTTATAAGCTATAAATTATCTGGGAAACAATTTTTTTTCAATTCGGAGTAATGATTAAAATGAATGAATGAAATGTTTTTTGTTAATTGTAATTGTAATTCTAATTCTAATTCTAATCAATTGATTGATAATTAAAATGTATGTATGTATGTATGTATGTTATATTAAAATGATTTATTGGTATGGTAATATTGTATCAAACGATATAGAAGATAAAATAAAATAAAAATAAAAACAAGGAAAAGGGAAAAGAAAAAAAAGGCCAATGCAAAAATAACAAAGTAAAAATTAAAAAAATAAAAAAAAAATAAAAACGGAAAGAAATGAATTTATACTTATATATATCATATGTAAATATAAATATAAATTGTGTACGTTGAACTTTATATAATGTTATCTGATGATACAATTAATTTAATTGATACGTAAATGTAAATCTGCAAGATTGACACACCCACCAACAAACACCATAAAACCCACAGAAAGATAGAGAGAGAAAGAAAGAGAAAGAGAACGAGAAAGAGCCTGACACACTCAGTCATTCTCAAGACGCCGCGCCCAAATGTTACATTTGTGTGGTGACTGCAACATTTCCTTATCCTTTTGCAATGAAACATTGTACGACGTACTATATACGCACACTTTACTTATATATATATACAGACTGGATCTGTAATTTTAAAAAGTGGGGGGGTGGTGGTGGTGGTGTTAGTGACGATGGTTTATCTTTCTTGGCTTTACTTGAAAGACTCTTTCTCACCTACAGTAGTGACAAGAGGATCTTATCTGTTTTATTGGGAATCACTATAGATATAGAGATATAAAGATATAACTCTATCTTATTAGATCCTTTATACAGTTAACATATTCCGTTGTAAGTATAAGTAAGTATAAATGCAAATAAATAAATGTATACAGAGTGTATATCCATTGATTGCTCGATACCACTATTTCATCACTTCATCACTTCATCAAAAGTAAAAATAAAAATAAAACTCCCCCCCCCACAATTACAATACTAATTACAGTTCCAATTACAACTTCCAAATTTCCAATTAGCAATCTTGTTTTATTAAAGGTGGTATGTTACCGAACCGAATTGAATACGATGAATGTTACACCAATTATTTCCTCTTTAAATTTCAAATGTAATGCCCGCGCGGGAAAAACTTTAAAATTGCAAAAAAAAAAGTCAATAAGAGTGTGTCACGTGACCGTGACCGATCCACTTTACGCGTGTGTGTTTCTCCGAAAGAGAGGGAAAAAAAATCTAAAATGATGAAGCGTTTTTTGTTTACATTACTTGATAATGGGATGGGACAAAACTTTAAGTGAAATATTTGTTATTGGATGATGTAATACAGGGGGTTTTAATTGATTGGAAATACTCACAGAACACCAGACCGGACACTAGATGGTTGGTGATTTCAAGCAATTACTGTCAGATTTAAATGATAGACAACGGCAAGCAGTTCTATGTCCGAGTTCAAATGTCTTACAGATTCTAGCTGGTCCAGGCACCGGTAAAACTAAAGTGTTAACTTACAAAGTGGCGTACCTATTGTTACACGATGAGATTCCTCCGAAGGATTTGATTGTCACTACGTTCACTAAAAAGGCAGCAAATGAAATGATCACACGGTTGAAAAACATCATGGAACCTTACCCGCATGTTAAAATCAATGAATTGTTCATCGGAACGTTCCATTCTATATCTGTGCGTATTTTAAGAAAATACGGGAAATTGATCGGATTGAAGACAAATTTCAAGATATCCGATGAATCTGATTCAAAGCAATTGTTGAAGAAGATATTGGAATCGAGAGATTTGGGCTCAGGGAAATTAAAAATAACTCAATCATCACAGTTCTCGTCGGTGCTGGCTAAGGACATCTACGATTACAAGGGGTACATCTCCAAATGTAAATCATCTGGTTTGTACCCGGATGACGTTGAAATCACCGACAGTGATCCACAGGATGCAAACGTCAAATTGGAAGTGTATCAAGAGTACCAAAATGTGTTACGGAAGAATAATTTGATTGATTTCGATGATTGTTTACTGTTCTGTTACAAATTGTTACTAGATCACCCAGAGTGTACCAGAACGGTGAAACATGTCTTGGTGGATGAATTTCAAGACACTAACACGGTGCAGTTGAATTTGATGTACAAATTGGCGTACAATGACCATTTGACTATCGTCGGAGATGCAGATCAAAGTATCTACGGATTTAGATTCGCCGAGTATAAAAACTTCAGCAAGATGGCAAAGTATTACTCCACCGGATCTAAGGACATGCCATTGGTGAAGATCAAATTGGATCAGAATTACCGATCGACTCAAAACATCTTAAACTTTGCTGAAGATATGATGACACAGGATGGTAACAGAGATCGGAAACTGTTGCAATCCAATGCTCAAACGGAAAACACGCCAGTGTATTTGACCCGGTGTACCACTAACACTGAAGAGGCAAAGCACATCGCTGCTTCGATTTATGAATTACATAAAAGTGGTAAATACCAGTACGACGACATGGCGATCTTGATCCGATCTGCAATGATCTCTCGTGCCATTGAACAGGCTCTTATAAGGAAGTCAATCCCATATAAGATCGTTCATGGCCATTCCTTCTGGGAGTTGAAAGAGATCAAACTTATGCTTGATTATTTAAGTGTGGTGTCATCGTACTCAGATTGGTTGAGTTTCCAAAGAGTGTTGGATTTCCAAATCGCTGGATTGGGTGCTAAGTCCTTGAAAAAAGTGGAAACAGAGTTCTACTCACAGATGGAATCAACACCGAAGGATGAAGATGTCAATGTGTATAATATCCTATCCAAGATGGTCTCTACTAAGGCCTTTGATGTTAAAGTCACAGTTGGTGTGAAATTGTTTTTGAAAATGTTGGATGATGTCAGGGGTATTCTGTCAAATACCAATGCATCAAACAAACAAGAACTGTTAAAGGATGCCTTTGAATTCATTGTGAAATCAACACAGTTGGTGGAGCGATTGGCTCCTGTAAAGGCTAAACTCAAAGATGAAGATGAAGCCGAGAAAAACATCAGAGATAACCTAAATGAACTTTCTGAACAATTGTTGTCATTTGATCCTAAATCAGAGGAGATCCTAGCCGGTCAGTATTCTGATGACGACGACAATGATAATGATTCCGATGATGATGTCATTGTAGAAGTTGAAAATCCTGTTCTATTGGAGACTAGAAACCTACTTTCTCAATTCCTAGACTCAATTTATCTTTACGAGGAATCAATCCATGACACAAAGAAATCCAAACAACCACAAGTTGTGATAGCGACTATTCATGGTTCAAAGGGGTTGGAGTGGCCTGTTGTGTTTGTTCCATCACTTTGTGAAGGGGTCATCCCATCTAATTATGCATTGAATCAGAAAAATGAGAAGGAAAGACGAATAGCGATAGATGAAGAGAGACGGTGTGCCTACGTTGCCGTCACTAGAGCTAAACAGGAATTGTATTTGAGTTATTATATGGAACGGAATGCGTTCGGGTTTCAAGAATTCGCACAATTCACCATCTCACAGTTCATCAAGCAATTGACACAGGGTCAATACATTCAAAAGAAATGTCCACTTTGTTCAGGTGATGATTTCACTTCTAAAAATGAACCATCATCGTCTAATTTTAAACGTTACAATAACCATAAGTCACAATCACAACACTATCATGTAGGAAACAAAGGGATGAACAAAGGGGGAAGTAAGCGGTATCAATTCTCGCATATACCCACAGCTAGTAGTGGGTTTGTGTCCAGTGCTTCTATGATGAACTTGGCCCCTCCGAAACAGCAGCAAAAGAAGATAAACCCTGTGAAATCAAATTCATTACATGTAGCACCATTCTCCAAGATTATCAAGAGAGATTATCCGGTACCCATGGTTCCTTCAGTCAACACAAGCACTAGCACTAATTCTAGTACTAGTACCAAATTCCAACATGAAAAACCAGCCACTAGAGTAACAGGTATAGACTTAGCTGCAGATCTCCAACCGAAACGAAAGAAGAAAAGATTAGGGATGGGTAAACCACTGAGACCTTTCTTCTTGAAGAAATGATAGAAGAACATAATCAAACTGACAAGAATTGGCTGATTAGGACTGGTCTCGGGAGGTTCAATCAAGCTACATTTAACATTTTTAACCCTTCTGCGTAAAGGGGTCAATACATATATACATACATACATATATACTCATATATACTTTAATGTATATATTATTCTTTCTCAAGCCCTCTCCTTTTAAACCTATGTATCTTGTGCACCTGAATAATATGTGTAAAAATGGTAACAGTGAATATTGGGTCGATTGCAAGTACAGTTACTAATGTGTTTACATGTGTTTTTTCCCCACTATGATCCTTCTTGTTTTGTTTCTTCTTTATTGGAGTCTAATGAGATTGGGCTGAATACTTGTCGATCCATCAGTGTTCTTTAGCTCTAAATCATCTACATTATAAAACAAGGACTCGCTACGATCATAATGAACTACAATAGATAGATGGTGAGCTATTTGTCACAGATCAATACACTTGCATCGGGGTTGACCTGGAGATTCACCTTTGAGATTTACCCCATTCAACTGAACCAATTGTTTTGGAACAAATAAATATATTAAGATTAAATTTCATCACCCAAGTAAAACTTTAAACATTAACGGTTCACTAGTCTGTGTTTCTTTTAAAACAAAGGGCTGAGAAAACCAGCCACTTCTGCGGGTCTCACTAGTTTTCTTTTTGTTAACAGTGCGCGCGCGGAAGAGACTATTTTAAAGAATCAAATAATAGTGCTGACGCTGAAGCTGAAGGAGACTTTCATATCGACAAAATGACTATCTATGTTCATCTACTTAAACTTGTCAAGTATCAGTAACCATCTACTGATTAATTATGATAATATATCAACAACAAAAAATAACTAGTTATACATAATTTATACTTTTGTAATATCTCCTCCCTGTAATGTGTTTGTTTCAACAGGTATTTATGACACATCGGACATTTCATCCCAATTAGTCCAGAATTTTTTTTTCATTGCCCGTCAACAGCTTTTTGCACAGCCGTGAAATTTTCTGGAAAGCTATATTTGGAACCAGCCATTTTTTGTCCGAAAAAGGGATAATATAGATCAAGCACTCTACCATTGGCTTTAAATCGAATGGTCATCGAAGAAAATCTATATATACCAGATAATCTGCAATTTATAAACAAACAATCTACAGTGTACAAGATTTTTACAATTAAACTTTTCTCTAAAAACATCAACTACTTGTTCAATCGTTTACTATATACCATTATATCCAAAAACCAAAAGTACCACTCGTTTCAATACATAAACTCAACATTCAACAATTAGCAACAAACAACAAAAATGATAAATACAAAAACAGCACTTTTATTGTTAACGGCATGTTTAACAAGTACTGAAGCATCTATTTATTGGAACACAACCACTTCCACAGGTCCAATTTTCTCAACATCAGCAGAATTGGTCTCCTCCTCATCCTCATCACAAGCTTTACTTTTCGGTGCACCAGCACCATCCGGTGTTCCATCATCATCATCTATAATACAATCTTCCTCTGAAGCACCATCTTCCTCTGAGATCTTTTCTTCAACTTACTTATCATCTGCTTTGGAGTCATCATCTTCATCATCTCCTTTCAAATCCATTTTAGCATCTTCGACAGCTTCATCATCATCTACATTAGAAAGCTCGTCATTGTCGCAGTCATCATCTGCAGCTGAATCTTCCTCCTCTTATCTATATTCTTCCTCTTCTTCTTCATCTTCCTCTTCTTCTTCATCTTCATCTTTCTCTTCTTCTTCATCTTCCTCCTCCAAGGTAGCAGCATCATCGGCGTCATCGTCTTTACTATTAGAACTATCTTCCACTCTAACATCCTCTTCCCCATTAAAAACTTCATCATCCTCGCTACCATATTCTCCTGCTCCAAAGACATCTACCCCAGTCTCATCTTCCGCTTCTGTTACAGCTACATCTACTGCACCATGTCCTACCTGCTCTGATAGTTCAGCTAACGATTCTGCCACGACTAGCACATCTTGCTCTTCTGGTGGTTGTACTTCTCATACTACTTTTACCTTCACCAGTAAGGTGACTGTGTCTTCTAGTGATCAGTACGCTGATGTCACAACTACTTCTTTACTTTCTGAAACCGATAACACTACGACAACCCTCACTGAAGGTGCCACCATTACCCGTACCTACACATCATGTTCTTCTAAGACGGCTTGTAAGGCTTATACCACTACCGAAATTGTTTCTTGTTTAACCACGACCGTTTCAGGTAAAGAAACTGTTATAACCACATACTGTCCAATTTCAGAGACTACCACTTCAAACACCATCACTGAGGGTGCCACCACTACTGTCACCTACACTTCCTGTTCAAACAATGCCTGTCATGCTTACACTACTTCTGAGATTATCTCCTACTCAACTGCTACTATTTCTGGTAAGGAAACTGTTATAACCACATACTGTCCAATTCCAGAGACTACCACCTCAAACACCATTACTGAAGGAGCCACCACCACTGTCACTTACACTTCTTGTTCCGACAATGCCTGTCATGCTTACACAACTTCAGAAATTGTTTCTTTCTCCACAGCAACCATCTCCGGCAAAGAAACTGTTATCACTACTTATTGTCCTATCACTCCTGATACTACTTCTGGTGCCGTTGTCACAACCACCGAAGATCAACCATCCACTACTACACGTACTGTTACTGAGTGCTCTAGCAATAAGTGTTCATCATACACTACCACTAATGTCATTTCTTCATACACTACCACTAACGCTGGTGGTGAAACAGTTATCACTACTTACTGTCCATTGCCTGAGGAATCAACATCAGTTACTCCAACTGGTTCTTCAACCACTTACATTACAACCATTTCTGGTGAAGTTAGTGTCGTCACTACTTCTTGTCCTCCAGAAACCACTTCTCCAAAGACCACTGCTGTGTTGTCCACGTCCATCTCTGGTGAGCCATCATCAATCGTTGTTGTTCCAACTACGTATTCTACTACAATCTCTGGTAAGGAAACTGTCATTACTACTTATTGTCCATACACTGAACCAACCACTGAACCAACCACCATTGTTTCCACTACAGAATCAACTACTGAACCATCCGAAGAACCTACCACAGTTGTTCCAACTACATATGTTACTACAATTTCTGGAAAGACAACTATCTACACCACCTATTGTCCAGAATCATCATCTGTTGAGCCAACAACTCCATTAACCACCACCACCTCTGAAACAGTTACTCCAACTCCAGAACCAACCACTACTACACCAACAGAAGTTCCAACTGTTGAGCTGTTCAGTACTTCTACATACACCGATAACGTTGTTCCAGGTACACCTGAAGTTCAAACTTCCGTTTACCAAACAACGATTTCTGATGTTCCAGTTACATTAACCACATACAACACATATTCAGTTGAATCGCCAAAACCAACGGATACGGTTCCACCAACTATTCAACAAGAGAGTAGTATCTCAACAATAGTTACTTCATCTTCATCATCCAATGCATCTGTTCCAGAAATTACACCAGCTGTCGGTAAGGCATCATCTGGTTATAATGCTTGTATGTCATTAATCGGTATGGCATTTGGTTTCATTATGATGTTGTAAGTTTATCTTACATAAAACAAAACTTACTATTTCTCATCTATAATGTGTATAATTTTTTAATTATTTCTTTTCTGGGTCACTTCCTTCCATTTTTCTAAAGTCATTTTATCTTCATAAGTTTTTCTTTTCAAGTCCGTGCATGCAATATCTTTACTTTGTTCTTTTTTTTTAATTACAGGTTTTCATTTTATTTTCAAAAGACATTTGTAACATCAATAACATCAATAGTAACAGTTATTTGTAATTGTAATTGAAACGCGATAGTACGTAATTGGATGATTCGTATAATCCACTAATCCAATAATCCAATAATCCAATAATTGTTGAAATTTACTTGTAGTTAGTTGGTTAATTAAGAGAGAGAATGTATCAAAAAACATAGTAATTAAGCTTCACAGGAACCAATGATTATATCATCGGAGAAGATCAATTTATGAGGAATATGTTGAAACAATATTCTAGCAATCTTTTCCCCCTCCAGTCATCCATTGAAATAGGATGGTGTGGTGAATAGACCGCATTCGTATCGGGTTCTTGAAGAAGAACTTGTGATAAGATTTTGGGTAAGAATCCACAAATCTGTGAAAAAATTTTTATACTAAAACAAGAGAGAGAAAAAAAAAGAGAGGGTTTCCTTTAACATGAGCACAGCCTTCTTTGTTTTGATTCTAAGTAATCTGTGGCTGGGTTTTATCGGAGGCTGGAATTCGAATTTTTCAAAAGAAAGTGAGGCACAGTAAATTAAATTTATTATTCTGCCATTTACTAACTACGTGTCACTAATGACCATTTTTTATTTTCCTTCCATTGGCTGGAAAAGTACAGCCTGTTTTCAATCTATCACAGAAAAACAAACAAAAGGGAAGGGGCCCCCTCCACTCATAGTAGCCATTTTATGTACATATCTAAAATTTAAACCCATTCGGATAGTGACACTACATGTAACCACACTTTAGCCTTTAGTCATTAACGGTTGAAAGGGGGGAAAGAGCAAATTGAAACCCATTTAAAATGAATTACATACTGAGTGAGGATACCACCAGCCAGATCTTATCGGTGTTTGTAACTGTAACACCTGTGCACCAGTTTTTTTTTTCAAGTTTTGAAGCGATGCGGGCGTTATCGGAGTAAGCAATGAGCATTTCATAATCAATTTTTGTGATTTGATAGAATTTGTTCGGATCTTCCACAGTGGGATTTAGCTGTGATTGACACACATACAGGCTGGCTGGTGGTGCTTACATATTAAACACTACCAACTGATTCAAGTATGAATAAGCAATGGGAGAGTTAACGGACTATAGCTATACTATTTTCAATATAGATCGATAAAAAGTTTTAGTCACACTCATCATTTCCTGAATATTCATTAACTATTTTTCACATAGATAAAAGTCATTTCTTATTTTATTAACCCATCTAATCAGATTGATCTTTCCATTTTGATTTTTTTTTCATTTATTATCTCAATTTGTTTGGCTTTATATAATTAGGATCAGTTTTCCTGTATTTTTTTAACCATTTGATATTTTCCTTAAACTATAGTTCAGGAACCTATTTGTTCATTTGATATTATATATTCACCGTTATAAACAGATAAACACCTAAACTTTTCCAACATACACCCCCCCATTTATCATATACCCTAAATCTACTGATCGAATAGATAAAATATAATTCAAAACAATACACTTCCCCTCCTCCCTCATTTTTTTTTTCATATATAAAAAAACTTCCATTTCCGCTTTAAACACAGATATACTGTCCCCCCTACTCTCCATTCCAGATTACCGAATAAACTAAATATCATGAGTATACCTTCTATTGCTACTCGTCCGATGAATACGCCAATAACCCCTTCCACTCCAGCACTGATGAAACCCAAGGCTAGTGGAAACTCATCAAACTCAGGTACACCTGCAGCTATATCATCGGTGCCCTCACCGATAAATGCAGCTCCTTCTAATGCCAATCCAATAACCAAAATTATAACTTCGAAGGAGTGGGTTTTACCTCCAAGACCTAAACCTGGGAGAAAACCAAGTGCCGATACCCCTGCCACTAAGAGAAAAGCTCAGAATAGAGCTGCTCAAAGAGCGTTCAGAGAAAGAAGAGCGAACAGGGTCAGTGAATTGGAAACACAGATATTAGATCTCGAAAGAGACAAGAGTATAAAGGAAGGAATATTGACAAATACTATCAAAGGCTTACAAAACGAAAATGAATCTTTGAAAAAAGCATTATTGGAATTAAAATCAGGCATGGAACAAATACAAAAGCAGTTGAATACTCAACAACAGCAACAACAACAACAGACATCTTCCCGTTCAACGTCACAAGCTTCCACTCCAAAACAAATAACACAGTCTCAGTTTAAGAGTATGCAACCTCTGCAAAGAAAGAGAAGAAACACTAATTCTTTGTCTCCTACCTCACTTGGTTCCAATCCACCAACTCCACAATCACAATCAGACGGCTCTATTAGCTCCAACGGTAACATTGCTTCCGGTAATGCTGGTGCCTCCTCCACTTCTTCATCTTCATCATCTGCTGCTGCTGCTGCAGCCAAGGCACAGGCTGACGAATTGACAGAGGCTGCTTCCATGATGATCAACTTTAAGAATAACTCAAGAGCTGGCTCTTCTTCATCTAATCCAAATTCTAACGTTGCTTCTCCATTGAACTTCACCAACCGTCGTAACAGTAGTGTGGTTGCTTATCAACAAGTGTCCCCATTATCACAAGACTCTACATCTAAGAGTCTAGGTGTGAATAGTAGCAATGCTCCAACTCCCGTCGCTCAACAGGGCACACCAGCTGCCGTTACAAATTCAACAGCTAACACCCCTTCTGCCAATGTCGGTAAAGGTGGTGATGATGATGATTGTGGTATTTGTACCAAGGAAGAATGCATCTGTGAATCATTGGGATTGAAGGATAAAACCGCTGCTCCATCTAACTCTATGGTGTTCAATGATTCATTTTCATTTGCTGATTTCAAGCCTATTGCTGCTGTTCCATTGAGAAAGAGAAGTAGAGAATCTCATCAAGAGGTTGATTTCACGAATAAATTTAAAAAATTGAGAAATTTGCCGTTTTTCAGAAGAGAAAGTAGTTTAAACAGTGTCAATTTAGAGGCTACCATGCAACAAGGTGCTGACAATGATTTACTGTTCAAATCACCATCAATGTCCTTATCATTGAATGAGGAAACTGTACCAACTATTCTCAGACAATCATCTGCTGCGAACAGTGGTGTCAGTGATGGCAAATCAGGTGACGATAATTACCAATCAGTGATTTCTCCAGAGGATCAATGTGGTTTTTGTTCTGATGATTCACCATGTGTGTGTAGAGAAATCGCTAAACAGAAGGAATTGGTGCAAATGAAGGACAACATGTTGACTAACCAATTAAACGAAACCGATGTTGTCGAAGAGGAGAAGGCTGCTGAAGTGGAGGCTGAAAAGGAACAACAAATTGCCACATGTACCGGTAATCCAGGTACATGTCTTCAATGTCAAAAGGATCCGATGTCTACATTGTTCTGTACCACTATAGCATCCAAGAGTGAGGCAGTACATGACTCCAATGATGGTAAGCCATCGCCATCGGTTTCAGCCGCTGGTGGTATCCCTACCCCATCGACCAGAAAATCCACCTCCACACCATTACAATCCATTTCCAGTGGATCATCGTCGTCATCTGCCAGTAACAACAACAAGAAGTTCCCATCTATCTCTGGTTTACCAAACGGTGGATTGCAACATTCCGTGTCATCACAGACTGTGTCTATGTTACCTACTCCTCCTGATTTAGGTGGTGGTAACAGATCCAATTCGATGAGTTCTATCCTGCCAAATCCAAACAATTTGGAATTGAACAATCCAAACAAACATTTCATTCCATGTGCTGATGCGTACAAGACTTTGTCTAGACATCATAATTTTCCTAAGGCAGGTTTCAACACCATTATCAGTAATTTAAACACAAACGGTATGTTTGTGGAAGTGGAAAGTGTCGTTAAATGTCTCAGAGAACTGGATAGAAAGTTTGGAAGCAATTGAAATTTTGTGCAACTTCTTTACCATGCCTTATTTTACTATATCGTTTAGATTTTGTTTTTGTTTTTTGTTTTTTCTCTCTTTCTCTTTATCTACGTCTTTTATCTATGCTACATTATACTCTTGTTTTTTATTATTATTTTTATCCTTCTCTTCTTCTTCTATTATTATTATTCTTCTTATTCTTCTTACTTTAACTTGTCTTTTGGTGTTTGGTTTACTACTATCGCATTTTTACTTTTGAAAAAAATTGTATATTGTCATTGAAATTAAATTTAATTTAATATAAAACGTTTAAAAAAGCATAATAAAAAAATAAGTAAGTAAGTAAAGCACATTACATTTTACATACATATAGATTTAAACCCATCAAGAAGTCTAATCTGCGTCGTTTTGTGGGCTTTTTTTTTCTTCTTCTTCTTCTTCTTAAAGTTAAAAAAAGTCTGTGAGAATTATACTTTGCGAAAGGTTAACAATTCAGATTGCACATACACCCACCCACACTCAAAAAAAAAGTCAAAGTCAAAGTCAAACTTAGAATGGTGATGGGTGATGAAATGGAATAATTTCACAACGTCGTAAAGTAACGTACATACATGGTACATGGTACATGGTACATACAAGGATACATTTTGTACATTTTGTACATTTTCCACATCACCATCATCATCATAGATGGGCAAATGTGTGGAAGAAGGATTATATACTAGATGAAAGAGAAAATTCCAATAATTTCTCTAATATCGTTTTAACCTGGAACTTACATTACTACATTTCCGTTGAATTTTCTGGATCTTCCTTGGTAAATGTAGTATATTATATATACTAATACCAATGTAGATTCCAGAGAATGATGGTGATGATGAAGAAAGAACGAACGAACAAACGAACAAACGAACAAATGAAGAAACGAATGAACGAAGAAAGGGAGGTAGGGAGGGAACCTTTCAATGAGAGACATAACTAAAACTATTAAGAAAAGAAGGAAAAAGAAACGTCGTTTAAAAGAGAGAAAGAGAGAGAAGGACATAAAAATGTTTGCGGCTAAACTAAACATTGGCATCAATTACCCATTAACTTTTTTTTTTATTTTATTTTTGATAATACATAAACAAGTACAAATCACAAGGTGTATTGCCATAATTCATGTAACTTTGGTATAATTGATATGTTACATTCATAGGTGGAACAACCAGGATGAAACTGCAAGAAGAACGGTAAGTAAGGTGATGTAGAATAAGGTTGAAGTGGGATGGTCTCGGGGGTTCCTTTTTTTTTAATAGAAGCACAGCTGGAGGGAAAACCTTGTCTAATAATTGCATCAAAATAATGATAATGACACAGAATTACAAGTTGGTATAAATGGTTAAATGTGTTTTTTAAAAATAAATTTTCATTTTGACTTTCTAATAAACCGTTAGAAACATGTTGTTTTTGTGGATGTATTGTGGGGTTGAGCCTGTCTTTTGTTCTTGCTCTTGTTCTTATTTAAAACTCAATTTTTTTTAGATGGAATTTTAAAGATATAGTTATTTGAAACTTTAACAGTTTTGTGTTTCCTTCTCCACTGTAAAGTGTATATAAGATTAACCGATTTATTTATCTACTTAGTTGTTTCTTGTATGATGTAATCTCTTGTTTCACCACTATTAAAAAATTACTAAAAAAAACACACACACATACACAAAAATACCATTTTTGAACCGTTTTTAGTGTATGTAATTAATTACATTAAACGATGAGAGTAAAATGATTCATAAATTGTGGGTTACCAACATTCACCAATTGTCAATGATATTACAGATCATATTAATTTGAATATATCTTTCCGTAAATGGTGTAGTTTTGGATGCTGTGCATGAAGTGAAGATGGGTGGTTTGCATCGTATGGTGTAATGGGATTGCTTCGTTTATTGTGTTTCGATGTGGATTGTTATTTTTTTTCTTTGTTTATTACATTTACATTCAAACAAAGGGAAAATTTATGGTAGTTTATTATTTGGGTTTAATTTTCCTTTGTTTCCCTTAACTGTCTTTGTCTTGAAGAAAGGAATAAATGAATGAACAATAAACAGAAAAGAATACACAACCAATATAACAAGCAAGTGGAACAAGAAAGGGGAGAGAAAAACGATTACATTATTTAAATAAAGAATAACTCATATTTTTTTTTATTTTAAAACCTTACTTACACCCCCCTCCTCTCTCTCTCTCTCTCTCTCAATACCGATCATAGTTGATTAGTATCATCGTACGATTTGAAACATTAAACTAGATTAGATTATACATTGATATTGAAACTGAATTGAATCATAATTGTAACAATAATGTTTAATGTTTAATGTAATTTAAAATGAAGGTGGTATTAATGTTGTGGGACATTATATAGATAAAATTTATGTAAAGTACAATAATTGTCGACAGCTGATGCATTAGGGGGAGTTTAGCGGCAGCAGCGGCGGCGGAGGAAAGAAGGGGGAGATGGTAGAGTAGAGAAGGGGAGGAAAACGATAAGGGGGAAGAAAATAATAATTTTGGGGCCCTTCCCTTCTTCAGTCGACAAGAGACAAATGTTCTCTCCCTCCCCCGTTCTCCCCCGTTCTTCCCCGGTCTTTCTTTCTCCCCTTCCTTCGTTCGCTCTCACTCGCTCTCAGCCTGCCTCACTTCAGCGAAGAGAATGCCAAATGTTACATTGAACGTGCATCAAGAACATGCCATCGGTTGAAGATCGATCGATAATTTTTACTTGTTATCCGATGGATTTAAATTAGTTTTATTGTGCTCTACGGACATACTCACAGAAATGAATTGAATTGAAGTGAATTGATGAGAAGAGAAGAAAAAAGAATAAGAGTTAAATGAGATAGAACAGAGACAGATAAGTTAATAGTAAAATATACTTTGTATGGACATAGTATACTATAGTAAATAAGATAATTTTTTTTTAAAATTTTTTTTTTTTAATATGTTGTATTTTAAACTTTTATTTTGTTGAGTTTTAGTTGAGTGAATTGGGTTTTATCCAACAAATTATTCCTTAGAAGCCTAGTATTGTCAGATTTTTTTTTCATTCATTCATTAATTCTTTCTTTCTTTCTTTTTCTTTTTTTGGATGTTTGCTTAAACTAAGTGTATTTAGAGTATTAGTAGATCAATCGGGTGAAATAGTAGAAGCCCAAATAATCAATTAAAAGAAGATCGATTTTACTGTCTACCTGTCTATCTGATCTGTGTATCGATCGCTATCTTTAACTTAAGTATCCAGAATTGTTTTGTATGGATTTCAGGTACAAGTTTTTTTCTTCCAATTAAAAGGTAAACCAGAAACTAACACTAAATGAAAGAGAAGATCTTCTATCCATCCACTATTTACTAGATCATTTTAGATTTTACTATTCGAATTAATCGTTATTATTGATGTTGTAGTGTGTAGTATGTGTATGTTTTTAAACTTCTACCATGTCCTTCTCATTGGATTGTAATACCTACATAAACCATGGATATGTACACAGATTGTTTTCGGATCCATTTGTCATTAGATTACTAAGGTTCTGGTATGTATAATAACTATATATGTGTGTGTATCTTTATACACTTTCATCTCTTAGCCATCTTGTATGAAAAATGTATAGATATATATATGTGCGGGTGGGGTTGTAAGGTTTTCGCTTCAACGTTAAAGTTTAACTTTTTTTTTTAATTTAAGGGTTAAGAAGGAATGAAGAGCAACTTTGTAAAAGCAAAAAAAAAAAAAAAGAATTAAATTAAAAACCTACACAAGGATTAATATATATATGAAGGACAGCAAACTACAAACTACAAGAAAAAAAAATATCAAATCAAAGAAAGATGAAACAAATTAACAAGATTGAAATGTTAAAAAAAAAAAACATGAAACAACAAAGGTTTTTACTTTTTTTACTTTGCGTTATGAAAGTATTGGTATTGAATCATTTGATTTGCATATATATGTATATTTATATAGTAATTTATTGTAACCTCTATGTGTGTCTTTCAGTTTTCAATTGAATTTCAAGTTGAATCTCAAATCTACAATTATTATTCAATTATTATTCTTGTTCTTTTAAGTAAGTAGAAACACCGTTTTTAACCAATTACACTTCTCATTCATTCAATTGTTCATAGATTATCAAGAAATCTATCTATTTGAATAACAAATTGAATCCATTGTTATTGAAAGAGGTAAACAATCATCATATAAACTAATACACACAGGTATGGTCTGATTTTATAAAACAAAAACAAAAAAAACAAAGTTTCAAACATTTAAAATTAAACTTTTCCTTCCTTCTGAAAAGTTTAAATGTATATAAAAAGTTTCATTTTTCGTTTCGTGTGTCGGTTTGTAGCAACCGTATCTTTTTCTGTCTAATAATTTTTGTATCAGAAGTTGAAAACAAAACAAAGACAAACCCACTGGAGCAAACTAAAACCCAGTGACAAAACAAACTTTTACTTGTTAATCTTTTTTCTTTTAAACTTTAAACCTTTTAACCTTTCTTCATCTCTCTCTTCTCGTCTCCTTTTCCTTTTTCCTTACTTACTTATTAATTTATTCTCCGCCTTATTTTTTAATCTTCTTCACTATATGTGTGTTTTGTTTTCTTTTTTACTTTTACTTTTATTCTTTTTGTTTCAAATGTTGATAATTAGATAGATAGATACGAACGAAAGAAAGAAAGTTATTTCTTCTACCGTTTTCTCACAACCTCTATTTTTTTTTTTGTATGTAAATGTAAAAATAATTATTTTATTTTTTGGTTTAGTTGTTGTTTTATTGATTGTGATGTAGACAAAAAACAGAAGGAAAAAAATTAGAAATAAAAATAAATAAATAAATAAATAAATAAATAAAAATAAAGAGAACAAAGAGGTAATAAATATAATGGAATTCGATGCCCGATAAATTGTTAACTATGTACATTCTATTCTATTAGCATCAAGTTTAGATTTTTTTTTTTACAACATTTTACTGAGAGGGAAGGGGGGGCGTGTATAGAAAGTGAAGATATATGTAATCAGTGAAAAACATTGCCTAAATAATATATATAAAGAGCAAAGCAGACACAATAGATTTCTTTTTTTTGGGTGTGTGTGTTATGGTAGTTCGTTATTATGGATAGTAAGTAGTAATGTAATGAATACAAATATACAATATACAATATACAATATACAATATACAGTATTGATCTTATGGTATTGTTTCATTCTTATTAATATACTTTTTTATTTACGTATTTTTATTTTTAAAAAATTTAATCTTGGAACATTGAAAAGAATATAAGTAAAAAGAAGGAACTTCTATTTCTATTTCTATTTCTCTCTGTGTTTTTTCTTATAATAGTAGTAAATCATGTTTTTAAAATCGATCTTTTTCTATATAGAATATTAGTTTTCTTTTTTTTATTTTTAATTTTAAATTTGAAAATGGATATAAAATTTTGATTTTCCATGCATGCAATAGAAAACAATCGGTTTTTTTATTTGATTTTTGGGTTTTATCCATTTCATTCATTCATTCTTTTCAATCTGTTTATTTATCTTTCGTAAAAACATAAATATTTATGTATATATATATATTGAAGAATATATAAATAAATAAATAAACGTACGTACCTAGCACCTACATGTACATTGTTTAAATAACAATCCTCTTCTGTTCACATACATGAAATAGAATTTTTTAGTTACTTTGATATCATCTATTACAATTCCAGATATCTTTAAATAAATATGGACTTTTGTTGATGTTAACTGTAATATATATATATATATATATATATTTCTATTTAACTAATGGTATCTGAATCTGTGTTCTGGGTATATCTAAATCATCTCTCTCCCCCGTGTTTGTGTAGTAAGAAACCTCGAAAAAAGAAAAGAGTAACACAAAAGAAATGCTGCACCGCAATTGTTCTCTTTCATTCTTCACTGGTGTGTTTATTGGCTATGCGGCTTCCCTTATAAATCAAACTTTTCATGTATTACATATTTTTTTTTGTTAAATTTTGTAACATTTTACGTTTCCTAGATTGTGGTGGGTGAGGAATTGGGGTGTAGGGTGAGGATGTAGGGTGTGGGTTTGAGCGTGTGAGTGAGAGTGCGGGTAAAAACCTTAGATCTCAGGGCAAAACAGGACCTTGCCACCATTGGACTTTTGTTTTCATTCTTTGTTTGTTGTTCGTTGTTCGTTGTTCGTTGTTCTTTGTTCTTTGTTCGTTGTTCTTTGTTCTTTAGATGGTAGTTAGATAAGATTGAATAAATTCCAACTTATTCTTCTTCTCTAACATAGTAGTTGAAATTTCTATTCCAAGTGGTAGGTAGATATGTACTTGCATACATACGTTTTGTACTTTTTTGGTTTCTTTTTTTTTTTGTATTTTCTATGTTACATAAATCTAAAAAAAAAATAACTATAGCGGGTACAATAATGCAGGCTGTCCGGTGGCTCGTCTGGAGTTATTTCCATGGATTGTTTAATGAACAAGAAGGATTGTCTCATCTATCTAGCGCGCAAATATACAATAAAACACAAAAGACAAAAGACAAAGGCAGAACGACAAAAGACAAAGACAAAGATAAAGAACAAGATCCTAGTGTTTGTCCTTTTGTTTTTTTCGTCTTTGTTCTAAACAAAACCGTTTACAATGACGATATTCAACCGTATAAAATGGGTTACACATTACTTCAAAACAAAAACAAAAAAAAATAAAACATGATTTAGGAACTTTATACTAGTAAAACAAAAGAGGGTATAAAAAGTAAAAATAAACGTGAAAGAATAATTGTATATAAAAATAGGTTAAAGTTTAGTTAAAAATCGATAAATGTTCTTTTCTCCCATAGAAGGCAAGGGAAGGCAAGGGAAGGCAGGGTTAGGATAGGTCTGCCTGCTTATTTTATTTGTTTGTTGTTCCCTGGATCAACCCTAAAGATTGGATTATGCGAAAGATACCAAACTCTGTTAAAACATTGTTCTTTTCGTTCTTTCTGTATCTCTACACTTTTCCTCTGACTAAGAGATGTATATATATTTATATGTATGTGTGTATATATACCTATCATTCATTCAATTTGTTATCCCAAAAAGTAATTCAATTAACCAATTGATTCACATAATGTGCAGTAGAAGCATACTTATACATTATACGTCAAAAGAAAATAGATAATCATTCCGCTGCAAAAGAGGCCGTTCAGTTCAGGCTGCTGCCAGTATGGCATCTTAAGAAAGGGGGAGAAGTTGTAGTGTTGTAAAAAAAAAATTAATTGTCGACAGACAAGTAATCCAGGGGAATTAGAAATCGGGGTAGGGAGAGGGAGAGGGAGAGGGAGAGGGAGAGGGAGAGGGAGTGGAAAGTGGAAAAGGCCAGCCCAACCAACACTATGGTATGGGGGAGGCAGAGAACAAAGTTAGAAAGGTTAAATCCGTTTCTTATAAAGTTAAAGTTGCATGTTTCCTTTAATAAGCAAACAGTCATGATGCGGAAATTAGTGGTTAGTGTGATTTACGAAATCGAAACATAAAACGTAAACAGAACGTAAACAAAAACAAAAACAAAAACAAAAACTTACCTATATGAAGACGGTCGGTCTAGTTACACTTTGAAACAGACTGTAGAAGTTATAGACAAAGAATTTAGTAAAACAATTTTGTGTTTCTGATTCTGTTTCTGTTTGAAGCAGTTAATCAGGTTTGTTGGTAAGTTTATTTATTTATCTATCTATTACAACTATTATTAACTAATGATACATTAAAGTATTTCGAAGTAAAAGTAAAGTAAAGTAAAGTAAAGTAAAGTAAATCAGAATAACCATTTTTACCACACTTGCCCCACCGGTGTGGCCGAACTTATTTATTTATTTATTTATTTACGGGGGGAAGGGGAAAGACCTGAACTTGAACTGGAGAAAGAACAAAAAAAAAACAAAAAAAAAAAAGAAATAAAAGAGCAAGGCGCCTCTTTGCCACACCCATTATGCAAGCACGCTTCCTCAATTGTACAAACCTAATTTAAGTAGGTGCAGCTGAAAGGGAAGGAATTTGTTTCGCAAATCCAGCAAAGAAGAAAGGAGAGAACAAAAAAAAGTCTCACCAGGGGGGAAGATTTTTTTTTTGTTCTGGAGAGGGAAGGAGGAGGCAAGTTGTATAGTAGAAAATAGGGAATCCCAGGGATTAAACTTTTAAATTTAATATTTTTTTGGTATGGTGATATTATTTAACCTTAATTAAATCCAACTATTATTATTAGTTTAAGGTTTTCTTTTTTTTCCTTATTTCTTTTTTTTTTTCTTTCTCTTCCATTATGTTTTGGGTGTGTTGTTTTTCTATGTAAGTTTTGTATGTAATGTACGTATGTATGTCTGTATGTAAGTTTGTAAAGTTTGTTGTGTGTGTAAAAATATGTATGTATGTACGTCTGTACCGTATATATTATATTATAATATAATAAAATATAATGAAAATTAATTTGCAATCAAAACAGTTAGTTCGAGTACCTGACCACTTATTTTCCTTTCCTATATTAAAAGGCATCATCTTTCCTTTTAAAAAGAAAAAAAAAAACCTTGAACTTGTTTACAATTTAAAATTCAAATTTAAAAAAAAAAGGTTTTTTTTCAATGTATAGATTATTCAATTTTAATTGTCACCTTTATAATAAAGAGTCAACAATTCAATTCATCAATCTCATAGTATCCTATCTATCTTAAACACTCGGAGAACTCTGAAAATATACCCATTTACTTAACATTTTTATCTATATCTATCTAGCTATCTATCTATCTATCTATCTCTTATATATTTTTGTCAACTATCAAATCAAGTTCCATACATTCCTTTATAATCTTATTAGATCATCATCATTATCATCATCCACATATTCTTACATTGCCTTTCATTTCATCTATATCAGTTATCAAATATCCACACATTTTACCCAATTGATATATCGATACTCATTATCATCTGATTCAAAGATATATATATAGATATATATTACATACACACGTATTCATTCATACCCGCTATTAAAGTTCTTGATCTAATCTTTCAAACTAAAGCAAACATTCTATCCCCTGTATATTAATTCCATTGTTTTGAAAAGAAAAGAAAAAAAAAACAAGATCAAATAAAAGTTACCAAGGTTTAATGAAACATTATTTTGGCAATTTTGAGTATTTATTTACCTTAACTATTTAAGAAAAGAAAAAGTTACTCCTTTCATATTCTAATACACATTTTACTCATTTACACTACACTACACTACAATACATTCACATTCACGTTTATATTAATATTTATATTCATATTCATTTTACACATATATATAACAAAATCCACATAATAACCAATGTATAGGCCAAGAGAATCAGATAAAATTGTTCCAACGTTCAATGGTTACATAGCCACATCTAAGGATGCATTAATTATCATTCAAAATGCCCTCAATGGGAAACTTCCGTTGGTGAAGAGAAGACCAAAGGAGAAGGAACGGCCAAATTTAATCAGATCAGGTAACATTTTTGTCTTTATAGAGGAAGCGTCTGGTATTAAACGGTGGACCGATGGTATGAGTTGGTCCCCATCTAGAATCCTTGGACGGTTTTTAATTTATAGGGAATTGGACAGAGACGCCACATCTCATGAGAAGAACGGTGGTGCGTCCCTTGATCAACGCAATCAACAGGGGTACCCAACATTGACAAACCAACAAGGTGGCAATGGTCCAATTTCTCTACCAAATTTGAGTAAATCCATCGTTGGTAAGGGTCCAAATGGATCAAACCTACCTGCC
This sequence comes from Ambrosiozyma pseudovanderkliftii, assembly GCA_003707895.3. Taxonomy (NCBI): domain Eukaryota; kingdom Fungi; phylum Ascomycota; class Pichiomycetes; order Pichiales; family Pichiaceae; genus Ambrosiozyma; species Ambrosiozyma pseudovanderkliftii. The sequence goes on from PPLW03000036.1 coordinate 72,365, forward strand.
ACTGCTGTGGATTTAGCCGGTGGTGAGGAGTTGTTACCTAGCTCTGTCGTGTCCAAGAAGAGAAAGACAAAACCTTTTGGTGATGAATACATTGCCACGGCTACTGCTCCAGGGTATCCTCCTACGGCTTCAACTGGTGTGAAGCAAGAATACTCAGCTGATGGTAGAGTAGTGATGACACAACAACCACCTTCACAACACCCTCAATCGGCTGTGACGGCAGCTGCTGTGTCTAGTTCATACGTGTACAAGGAACACGGTCTGATTAAAAAATCACTGTCCATTGTGTTAATCGATGAAGTCAATAAGTTTAAATCTAAAAAGACCATTCATGTTGTCTCATATTACACTTCATCTGACGTGTTGAGTGAAGTGTTGGTGCAACCATCTAACTCTCCAGAATTCAAGGACACAAATATACCATTTGAAATATTGAATGCTTTAAGAAAGACATCAATCGGTTCCACTTTGACTACAGCTAGAAGAAACTCTGAAATTGATGGCCATTTCCAAGGTTTTATAGAATTGGATGGTTTTGATTCAAATTTCAACGATGAGTTCCTGAAGATGTTGGAAGAACGGCAAAAGGCAAACCCTGAATTGTACGCTAATGAATTCAAGAGATCAGTACCAGGTGTCACCACCACCAATGGTGGTGTCTCTGGTACAGGAGTGACCACAACAGCGCCAGGTGTCAGTCCAGCTGTTGGGGTTACCACTGCGGGAATTGTTCCATATGGTAGTGCAGCCACCGGTGCGTATCCATACCCTCAAGCCCCGGCTGCTACCAATGTTTCCGCATATGGTTACCCTAATGGGTTAGTGCACCACCAACAACAGCAACAGCAACAACCATTGGTGTACTACGATTACACTGGTGCCCCAGTGTACTCTCAACAAGCGTATCAACAATACTCTTCGGCACCAATAATGAATCCATCTATGGTCCAACAGTACCCTCCACAGCAGCAACAACAACAGCAGCAGCAACAACAATACCCGGTTTACCCAGTAACTGCTACTAGATACCAACAACAACAACCACATCCTCCACCACCTCCTCCTTCAGCGACTTCCGCTCCTCAACAACAATCACAGCAACCACCGTCACAACAATATTCTAGTCCTTCTCAGACTGCAAACAATAAGAGTGTGTCTACATTAGGCAGTTATTCCACCACATCTAGCATTCTTAATAACGATAAATCAAGCAAACCTACCGCTAGCACAACTCCAACCACTGCCAGCACCACTGCTAACAATAGCATTGGCAATGGGAAACAATCATTGATGTATGTGGCTAATTCAGCTAACGGCGTTCAACAACCAGGTTATATTCCTTCCAATTTCACGTACGGTTACTCTAGCGCTGGTTCCGCTGGTAGTTCCATTCCACCACCTCAACAACCATCATTTCAACGTCCCCTGTCACCTTATTTACAAAATCCACAAGCACAACCTGGTCAACAACAATACCCTGTTGGATACGGTGTGATGATGTCACAGCAACCAGGTGCTGTTCCTATGATTGGTCAAGCCGGTCACCAACCACAACAGCAACAGCAACATGGACAAATGTATGGATATAACGTTGGAATGTATGGAAATTCTGCACAAGGTGCAACAGTTCCTCCCACTCAATTACCACCAGCGTCTCCAAACCAACAAATTCCATTGCAACAACCTCAACAACCTCAAGCTAGACAACCTCAACAACCACAAAGATAATAAAACAGGTTCAAGTGAAGTACATTATAAAACCGAAAGGGTTACTTTTCAACACAGAACGTACGCATCTAATTTTAATAATTTAACAATTAACAATTACAAAAATAAAAATAAAAAACTAAAAGACACCTTTTCTATTTTATTCATCCTCTGTTTGTTTGTTTTTTTATCCGGTATTATTCTTTATCTTTCCCTCCTTCTTAATAGCATTCATCATTGTACTTATACGAACAAAAAACTTTACATTATATGGTTTTCAGCATTTATTTTTTTCTCTTCTTTCATCGTTATATAGATATTCTATTTCTAATTCTATTCTCTCTCTCTCTCTCTCTCTCTCTCTCTCTCTCTCTCTCTCTCTTGTTATATTTAATTCTTTCCAATGTATTTTATTCCTGCTATCATACGTTTCCTTACTTGATTCTACCAATAAAGTTATATTTAATTATTAAAATGCTTATTGTTTTAACTTATTCATATGTATAATTTATATTGAAATATGGTAAGTAATTCACCTACATACAGTTTATTATTATTATAGTTTGTTTTAAGCGAGAGTGAAATTAAAATTTCCTGCTGGTGATTAAAGTTAATTGAAAAACTGGTGGTTGTGTGGATTAATTAATGTGTGGGTATGTGTCAGTGTCACAGTTATTTAATGTATAAAAGTGTAGTGTAGTGTACTCGTTGGGTGTAGCTTGACTTAAACTTGTAAACGAGTAGCAGTTAGGGGAGGGTATTAGGCTTTATAAATTGATTTGATACTGTTCTTTGAATGGAACAAAAGTCAAAAATCAAAGAAAAGAGAGGGAAACCGGAGTTGACAGACGATAAGATTAAGTTTTCCTATTTTACCTATTTAAGGAACAAATTGATATAGATACATTTACATTTATTCCAAATGTATGTAATATTGAAATGAATCATATGATTATGGTAAATATTTATATATATACAAGGTGGTTTGTTATTAATTAACCATGTAATCATTTTTTTATGTTCTGTCACATGTTACTAAGTGATCGGATTTAAATTAACAAGTAGATAACGTTACTTAGAGATGGTTTATCTTTGCTAATATGTCTAAAACTGATTTTGGTATATTATTTTATGTTATGTCATGTTATGTCATGTTTATGATTACAAGTGTTTGTATTACATTTAATTTAATTTAAAACTAATTTAAATTTAAATAATGTAACAATTTTTGTATTTGTTCTTTTCTTTTCTTTTCTTTTCTTTTTTTTCTTTTTTTTTATTTTTATTTTTTGTCTGTTCATTCTAATAAATAAACAGTAATAGTTTATAGGAAAGAAGTGGGTGTTTTTTTTCTTCTTCCTTGTTATTAATTGAATTGAATGGATGTAGTAGGTGAATTTTTACATTGTCTTTGATGTAAAGTGACAAATCCGAGCGCATCAATGAGAATGCAACAACTGGATTGTATGGTTCAATGTAAGCTTGTGTGAGTTGTTTGTTTTGAATGTACGGTTTAGTTTTTAAAATGGAAACATAATAGGCAAGTTACATGATCGTACATGGTATTACTTTGTTTACCGAATTGTGTATTGATTTAAATGGAATGTCTTCATTGTAAAATGACAATGCATGAATGAATCAGGATTTTTTTTTATTTAGTTAGGTAAAAAAAATGAAATGAAACAGGAGACAGGGGGGAGATTGTGCGTTGTTGGTTGGTTATTGTTGTTGTTGTCTCTTTTGTTCAATCGTTGATTGTAGATTGTAACATTCAATAAGAAGAGAGAGGGGGAAGTTATTGATCTAATAGAGGGTAGTTAATTACTGTTTTTTTTTCTTTCTTTCTACTGCATTAAATTAAATTAAATTAAATTAAATTAAACTATTTAGTTAAAATACACTGTTTGTGATACTGTATAGTAATTGGTTCACGTTAACGTTTATTTATTTAGTTAGTATTCTGTTGTGATATTAGTAGTACTTACTACTTACTATCTCCTTCATACTTTTCTCGTTAATATGTGAAATGTCGTGTACAAACTACTTTTGTTCTTTTTTATTATTACGTAAACTATTAGGTAACGTACGTTTTTTGTTTTTCAGTTAACTTATTCAAATCAATACGCGTATAGATGGATAGATAGATAAGAATGTACATACACACCTTTGGTTTTTACTGAATCTTAACGTGTAAAGTGAGAAGTTTATTATATGATCTGTGTATGAACAATACAAGGAACACAAAATAGGTTTAGAATTCAATGGATGGAGCCAATTGATATGGTTGATAGATTGATAGACTGATGATAGTTTTTTTTTTTTTTTTGTGGGGTAAACAAAATTGATTTAAACGGTGATAACTACTATAAAACACCGTTAAAATAGAAATTTACAATTTACTGAATTTTCCTTTTTTTTTTTTCTATTGGGGGTGGGGGATCTATTGTAGTTTATATACCATTCACTAAAACCTGGTTGTATGTACCAACTATTAGAACAATTAAAAAACCCAAAAAAAAAAAAAAAAAAAAAAAAAAGAAAAAAAAAGAAAAACCGAGCTCGGTCTAAAGGGATTTTTAAATTAAAAAAAATACAAAAAAAAAAAAAAAAAATTAAAAAAAAAAATTATAATTTTTTTAATTTTTTTTTTTTTTTTTTTTTTTTGAGGTGGAGAATATATTTTGTTTTTAAATAAAAAAAAAAAAAAAAGATAAAAAGAAAAAAAAAATAGAAAAAAAAAAAAAAAAAAAAAAAAAAAAAAAAAAAAAAGAAAAGAAACAGACAGCAACTCCGTGCTCGGTCTTAATGGAGTTTTAAATTTCAACGATGTCCGATAAAAAAAGAGAAGAGACACCAGAGAAAGAATACATACATACAATACAATGAAATGAACAAATTTTATAGTATCAATGTACAATACAGCAGTATATATATGTATATATATCTTCATAAACACTATACTAACGTCAATTTTAAAAGAATTAAGTGAACGAACAAACGAAAAAAAAAAAAAAAAAACGTCAAAAATATATGGGGTGTCAAGGAATCAAGAAGGGGGTGAAATGATCCTAATGAGTTGTCTGTTCTAACGGTTCATAACGTTTAGTAATAAATGTATGTAGACGTACATTATATACTTATATATATATAAATATGTACATATCTATATAAAATAAGATAAAATATACTAGTAAATCTTAACTCCTTATTACCAATCAAGATTTACAAAACAAAACCCATTCCCCATTCCCAACTCCCCTCTTTTTTTTTTACTCTTGTATAAATTGCGATCTCCGATCCAATTTTCTCAGTGAGTCTCCGTTGCATCCATTAATACCTTTTTACTTTACTTTACCATCATTTCAAATTTCCTATTGTTTCGTTTCATTTTTTTTTTTCTTTCTTTGTTACAATTACACACGTTTAATAAACATCCATCCTTATCATTCTCTTCATCTCTGTTCCCTAACTCCTTATAACAACATACACAGAGACAAGAGACCCTCAAAACATACTTAATACAATACTAATTAATTTACCAAATAAAAAAAAAAGCGCAGCCTTTCCTTTCCTTCCTTTCCATTTTTTTTTCTTCACTCTACACCCATTCATCCACCCACTCAAACAAACAAATATTTTTTTTTTAATTTGTTTGTTTGTTTGTTCGTCTTTTTTTTTTCTTTCTTTCTAAAAATTAAAGAAAAACAAATTGTGATTAGAAAAAGGACACAAACCAATTTCTATTAGATATTACTAATAAACAATTTACACAGCTGGATCTATGTTAATATTTCTTCATTTCCATTCTAATCCTCCCAGCATTATTTTATAATTTTTTTTTAAATAAATAGAAAAAAAAAACATCATCAACAAGAAGAGAGTCCTTTTGTTTTGTGTTTTCATTTCCCTCCCCCTCCTTTTATTCAACTCTTATTATTTATTCACACAATTCTTATTTATTTAAATCCATTTCAACATACTGTCCCACTGTTTATTCAATTCTATATTATTACCACTGAACGAAAGAAAAAAATAAAAAAGGGAAAAACAATTTCTATTTGACTTTTAAACCGTTCATATCCACACTTTAAATAACAAAAAAAAAACACAAAACCCCTCTTCTTACAAAAACACTATATATATATATACATATATTCCCCCCATTTTATCCTTTACTACACACATATAACAAAATTACACTCATCAATTGATTCATTGATTACCCATTATCATGTCAAACAGTAGTCCTTCAAATCCAGTGAATGACACTATAGAGAACACCACCGAGATACTAATACCGAAAAATCCATCTGTCAATTCTAAACCGTACGGTGTGCCAATTCATTTGTCCAAAACTGAAATCAATTCATTATCAGGTGCAATGGCTGGTTTCGTTGCAGCAGTGGTGGTGTGCCCGTTGGATGTGGCAAAGACACGATCACAAGCACAAGGTGCTTATTTGAAATCTTTTTCATCTGACACTTCCAAGATCTATGATAAGGTGAAATACAAGGGAATCATTCATTCACTCAGAATGATCGGCCACGAGGAGGGACTGAGAGGATTGTACAGAGGATTGGTGCCAATGACTCTGGGGTATTTCCCAACGTGGATGATTTACTTTGCATGTTATGAGAAATTCAAATCCTTTTACAGTAATTTGGTCGTTGATGAAAATCTGAGTTATTGTTTGGGTGCAATGTCTGCAGGAGCCATCTCCTCAACGTTTACAAATCCTATCTGGGTGATTAAAACTAGATTGATGTTGCAAATAGGTAATGGGAAAAACATTTACGATAGATTTCCTCAAATAGCCAAGGATGGAACGGTAGTGGAGAAAAACTCATCAAAGATTTCCTCCCTCGATGGTCATCCTAAGATTTACTACAATGGTGTCCCCGATGCATTTAAGAAAATGTACACCAATGAAGGTGTCAAGAGTTTTTACAATGGATTGTTACCCTCGTATTTCGGGTTGTTCCACGTTGCTATTCAATTCCCATTGTATGAAAATTTGAAGAAGATTTTGAAAATCGGTGCCAACGATGTAGATGATTCATCCAGTCCAGAGAAAACATTTGGCAAATTACTATTGGCATCGACATTGAGTAAAATGATTGCATCCACGGTGACTTACCCACATGAAATTGTCAGAACCAGATTACAAATCTTTAGATCGGGGAAAGAGGGCACAAGTGCTAACTCCATCAGAGCCGTCATTGAAACAATTACATCAATCTTCAAAACTGAAGGATTGATTGGATTCTACAGTGGGTTCATCATCAATTTGAGTAGAACGGTGCCAGCTAGTGCAGTGACATTGGTGTCATTTGAATACTTTAAACGGTATTTCGAAAGATTTGCATATGAGGAGACTAAAAACAATCCAGAGATTCAATTGATATAATAATATTACTCCCATAAAATAAATTATAATACACTACATTATACTATACTATACTATACTATACTATACTATACTATACTATACTATACCATACCATATCATTCACAATTTCACATTCATATATATTTTAACTTGTACACTAAAGGATATTAATTTTAGACTGTTCCTTTTCATATAAAAAGGGAAAGTTTCTTTTATCACATTCCGTTCCATCATCTGATTATTCCCTGTTTCCATCTCCCCTTAAACGTTTATTTATATTATTTATTCATTTCTTAATTTCTTTATCATCATTTCAGCATATTTCGACTTCATATTTTCTTTTTTTTTCTTTGGTATTATACGTTATTTTTTCTTGTTATTTTACGGATTTGATTGAATTTTGTTCCTGTTCCTGTTCCTGTTCCTGTTCCTATTCCTATTCCTGTTCTTGTTCCCGTTCTTGTCTTTTTTTTTCCTTTTAGTACCACATCACTATTATTATTTACCATTATCTCTTTCTCTCCTTCTCATATCCTTCTCTTTATTCTCTCTTCTCGTTCCCTTTTCTCCCATTCTACTCTATACTATAATCGATAGACATATATTATACTATTTTACTTCCTTTATCAATATTTGTAACTTCTATATATATATACTTGTCAAGGCTGTGTTCAGTCTCCTTTTGTCTTTTTTTTTCTTCGGTGAGCGCATTCTCTGACAGACACGAATATGCAAAAAAAAACGCCCTTTTACGTATTGTTTGTTATTTCAAATCAGGGTTTGGCTGGGATGTACCATTTTGTTTTGTATCTAATCTATCTCATTTGTATCGGCAAACATTTCAGTTATAAAGAAAAGGAGAGAACAAACCATGAAATATTTCAATCATTTGTTGCTTTTCTTACTGTCATCGGCATTTGCAACTGCATCTCCTGAAGAAGATCAGGGGATCAAAATTGTCTATTCATATGGTAATGAAGAACCTACAGCAGCAGAGACACCAGAGGGAACCACCGACGATAACAACGATGGTACGATAGAATTGCCTGCTCCATTGACGATTGAAGACTTCGATGAGACCTTGTCCAAAGGTTACCATTTTGTGGAGTTTTTTTCACCTTACTGCAGTCATTGTAAACATCTTGCACCAACGTGGAAACAGTTTTACTTGGAATCAAGAGACAGATATGCTTCTCACAACATTATGATCAACCAAGTGGATTGTGTGGCATCTGGTGATCTTTGTGGCAGGGAATCTGTGAGTTACTATCCAATGTTAAGATTCTACGGTCCAGCTAATAACGGGAAATCAGGTAAACTTCTGGCAAGTTACTCCATCGCTGATTACGGTAAAGAAGTGGAGAATTTTCAACGGTTCTTGGATGATATGATCTTGGAACTCGGTGAAGAGACTACAGAATTGATCGATGATGGTACCACTGGTGGACAGAAGAGTTTATCCTTGACAAAGGAATCCCTGCAGGAATTACAAGCTCACAATAAATTGATCTCTTCAGAGGAATTAGTGGACATCATCAGTGGAACCAATGAAAAACCAATGTTATTATCTTTCTGGCCAACCTCGGATTCAGAGTTTAACGATAAGAATTTCTACGATGATTACGAAAGATTACCGCTGTTTAAAGACTGTCCAAGATGCTTTGAATTTAGAAACATCTGGGGTAAATTGTTGAAGAATTTAGCATATGAGATCAACAGTGATTCATTGGAACTTGGTTATGTGAATTGTAAGTCAAATGAAAAACTTTGTAAGAATTTAGGAATGGCGGATCTGATCAATGGTCATCTATTGGATTACGACCCTAGAGTGTACATGTTTTTACCATCGGATAAAGGTGGCAATAAGATCAGTTACAAATCAGCTACTTTATCACCAAAGAAATTAAGCCATTGGGTTAAAAGATTGTTGGACATTTACAAATTTGAAGACACATCGTTCAGAACTTTTTCATCAAAGATCAAAGTCAGTAAATCATTGCCAAAGCAAGGAGGTGTTTCAGATTTACTTCGAGAACCAAAGGTGTCATTTGTGTTTTTGTATGATGAAGCTACACATGCTCCAGAGGATGATGCCATTTTGAACCATTTAATTCAACCTGTGATGGATTTGGAACAAAATGTTTACATATATAAATCCAGTAATGCTGATAGATTCATCAATTTAATCGAAAAGCAAGAAATAGAATTGACCGATAATTACATGAATGAACATACTGAAAAGGAAGAGGCTAAGACCCATTTTGACAAGGAAATGTACACCGCAAAGACATTGACTACTTTTCCAATGATTGTGTGTATCAAGGAGAATTCTCTTTTGTCGCCAGTGTACCAGGGGTTCAACACTAAGGACACAAGAGATTTAAACAGTATTGTGTCGTTTATCAAAACCCATTCTCAACCAACGTATCAAAAATTAGACACTAAATCCAAATTGGATGTGTTCCCAAAATTTAAATCTGGTGGTATCTATGACAAAACAGAAAAGGTCTTGGTTGCTGTGTTAGATGATAACAATCACGTTGATTTTTTCAGAAACTCGTATTTCTTGACATTTATCAACCAATCATTTAATTACTTGAAACAAGTGTTCCAATACAATAAGTTAAAGGATAAGAGACAATTGAAATACGATAATGTTGATAAAATCAAACAGAAAGATCCTAAGGACAGTCTTAAAATTGTCAGTGAATTGAAAAAGAAAATAGAAAATGTGTTTAAAGCAGCTGAATACAGATTGAGTACAGTGTACATCACCAGTTCAGACTTGATCTTTGTTCAAAAATGGTGGCCAAGCATTAATCTTGATGATTATAAGTCAGGTGATGCGTTTATTGTGTCAAGATTTGACAATAGATATTGGGATAACAATGGTAAACCATTCCAATTGGACAAACCTGATGTGATTTTAGATGCTTTGCACAAGGCTAATTTCGAAAAACTAGCTGGCCAGAGATTTTCATCTGGATTTATCTCTGGATCCGTCTGGAGCTATTTAGCTGTGTTTGTAGCTGTCGGTTATTTGGTCATTGGTTATAAAGTCTATAAAAGATGGAAATTAAATAGACGCAGTGTGCTTCCTGTTCATAATAGAGTCCCATTCAAGACTAGTTAATTCTTCTCTCTTTTGTACTAATGATTCTTTTCTGATAATTGATCGATGTCTTACTTTTGTTTGTGTATTTTACCTCTTTTTTTTTTTTGGAAAGTTATGGCTGTCTACTAAAATCTACAACTATTAAAAGAAAAAAAAAAACATCATCTGTTAATTAAAGTAAGTTTACCCAAAAATCAGTTATTTGTTGTCTTATTCAAAAGTCTTTATCTTCTTCTCAACAACATCGATCTTATCTTGAGGGGTTTGTTCCTTGTCGGTTCTAGAACCAACTCTTATATCAGATTGAACCCGTAACACACCCATCTCATGGCAAAGAACATGCAATTCACCGATTAAATCCATGACATCTGTCCATTCACCGTCTAATGTGGTACCAGCACTATGTAACGTACTCTTCACAGTCTTGCTCTTTCTTATGTGGTGTTCACATCTAGAGATATAGTCAGAAATTGATGGAGTTGCAGTACCGATCTATTGAATTAGTTAGATTAGTTAGTATCAAAGTGGTTAAGTAATTGTGCAATTGTATATAAATACGTACTGGAATCAAGCAAACATCTGCTAGACAATGTAATTTAACAGCCATATTTGTAATAGTATCAAGATTGAATACGTAGTGATGTAAGGATTCGATTAACGGAACACAAAGGAAAAAGGAAATGACAAGAGAGATGTTTAGAGAGATAAGGTTTTTTTTGCTTTTGTTCACATTTTTTTTAAAACTCCACGCTCTTCCTCTTCCGAGAGACGTACTAAACGTGGATCATATTTCTAATTAGTGATGATAATTGTGATAAGTATTTGTTGAATTTATTGATCAAGTCTAACTCTAGTTCCTATAATTAATTTCATCATGTCATTGGCTGCTAAATTAGATGTTTTTTATTTTTTGTATTTCACTATTCATATTCCAATCACTATTTTAATTGATTCAACGTTTGTGTTACCTCCAGTGTTGGGATCATTTCAAACTGAACTGTTGCAGTTTCATATCTCACAGAACAATGATTTCCTTGCCGTGGAACCGGAACTTTGGCTTCAAACATTTGTGGCCATTGAATTATTGTTTCAAATACCATTGTTCTTAGTGCTGGTAGTGTCTTATTTGCGCAATGGGTTCACGTTTACCAAGAGATGGTGGTTGAGTGTGTTTGTGTACGGATTGAATGCGTCGTTCACCACTGCGATTTGTTTGGTCTACGTGTGGGTCAATGGACCAGTTAATGGGTTGACCGATGCACAGGTGTATAATTTGCTAGGTGTTTACTTTCCAACGTTTGTGATTCCATTGGTGATTGCCATTGATTACTCTGGTAGAATCAACAAAAGTCTCCTAAGTAAGGACAAAACTGAATGATTTTACTGATTAACACATGTTTTTTTAAAAATAATTTATAGTCATTAATTTAAATACATTTTCATATTCATGAATATACGTAGCAACACAAAAGTTAAAACAAAATAAAAAAGGACATAGTAGTTATTAGAAAAGAAAAAGCAATCATTGGAAGGGAGGGAAAAAATATGGATAGATATTCTATTTCTCCAATTCTGACTGAAGTCACATTCTTGCTTTCCTTTTGTCGTTTAAGCAGAGTACTTTGCTTGTAATTCATTGACGAATTCAATGTATTCTTGTTCAGCTAATTCTTGAGACTTACCCTTCAATTCTTCCCAAGCTTCCCACTTGTACTTACCCTTGAAATCAAAGACACCTGGCTTAGTGGTGGTGTTGTCACCAATGGTGGCTTGCTTGTACAAACCGTACAACTTCAACAATTCGTCATCATTTGGCTTGGTTGGTAAGTTTTGAACAGCGTTGGCCTGAAAGTAAAATAAATACAAATCACAGTTAGTAAATCGATGATCTGCTTTTCCGACATCTGACATGTCGATTCTGTTTTAAAAATAGCAACATACCTTTTCAGTGAATAATTCAGAAACCATTATGGATTGATGTGTATGTATTATATTATGTTCTATTAGTTATTTTAATTAACTATGTCAAAATAATCGTATGAGGGGGGAAGAAAAAAAGAGGAAACAAGTAATTCATACTTTAAAATAAGTCCCACAATTGTCCACATCTTCGTTTAACTGACTTATTGACCTCTTTAGAAACATGAACAGATGGCGCCATGTGAAAAAAAACAAAAAAAAAAAAGAAGAAAAATCGACGTTAGATGAAATCGCGGTTTGCGTCGATCGACGTCTTTTGTTTATATCAAAAAATCCACAAAGATGGTGATGAGGTTCGGGGGAGGGTTTACGTGTCTTGCAAGCAAGGACCGACTGATGACAATTGAACCTATTTTAACATAGACAGGTTTCATCTGTGTTTTTATAATTGAAGTTACATTTTGATTCAGTGTGATTTTGGGTTATTCAATTGCAAATTTTGTTTGTTCATGATGTCCAAGTTTTTGAATAATGAAAGACTGCTACTTCTTATTTTAGGTGTGTTGTTCCATCTCTTGTATCTATGGTCCATCTTTGACATTTACTTTGTGTCTCCATTGGTTCATGGTATGAAACAACATCAATCTACGATCAATCCACCAGCGAAGAGATTGTTTTTAATCGTCGGTGATGGTCAAAGAGCAGATAAAACCCTTGGTTTAACGTACCACCCAGAGACAAAGCAAGAGGAATACTTGGCTCCATTTTTGAGATCTATCGTTCTTGAAAGAGGTACCTACGGTGTGTCCCACACTAGAATGCCAACTGAATCAAGACCTGGTCATGTTGCCATGATTGCCGGCTTCTACGAGGATGTTTCCGCTGTGACTAAAGGTTGGAAGGAGAATCCAGTGGATTTCGATTCTGTGTTGAATCAATCCACTCACAGTTACTCATTCGGTTCTCCAGATATCTTACCAATGTTTGCCACTGGTGCTTCAGATGAGAGTAAAATTGACACTTGGATGTATGGTCATGAATTTGAGGATTTCACTAGTTCTTCCATTGAATTGGATAAGTTTGTGTTTGAGAATGTTTACGAATTGTTTGAGAATTCAACCACTAATGCCACGTTAAATGAACAAATCAGACAAGATGGTAATGTGTTTTTCTTACATCTTTTAGGAACTGACACTGCTGGACATTCATACAGACCTTACTCTGCTGAATACTACGATAACATCAAGTACACAGACGCAGAGATTGCTAAATTGGATAAGTTTGTGGCTGAATTCTTTGGTGACGATGACTCTGCCTTTGTGTTCAATGCCGATCATGGTATGAGTGACTTTGGATCACATGGTGACGGTCATCCAAACAACACTAGAACTCCATTGATTTGCTGGGGTGCAGGTATCAATAAACCAGTGAAGATTGATCCTGCTGACAATGAATATTTGACATTTGAAAGTGAAGAAATGGAAGGTTGGGAATTGGACCACATTAAGAGACACGATGTGAAGCAAGCCGACATTGCATCATTGATGTCATACTTGGTTGGATTGAATTACCCATCTAACTCTGTCGGTGAATTGCCAATGGAGTTCATTGACAACCCTGAAAACGATAAAATCAATGGTTTGTATTTGAACTCATTGACCATCTTGGAACAATATTTAGTCAAACTCGAAGAGACAAAAAATGCACAATTTAAGTTTGTTCAATTCACTGGATTTGAAGAGAAATCCATTGACCAGTACAAGACAGAGATTGAACAATTGATTGCCTCTGTTGAACAAGGTGATGTGTCTAAGGAAGCTGATGCCATCAAATTGATTGAAGAATTCAGTGCTGTCACATTACAAGGTCTGGATTATTTACAAAAGTACAATTGGTTGTTGTTAAGAACAATTGTCACCTTGGGATTCATCGGTTGGATTGTTTACTCGTTTACTATCTTCTTACAGTTGTTTATCTTGAAATCGCCAGGTGCCGGTGCCGCCAGCTTGTTAAACTATGGATTCTTCGCATTGGTCACATTCACCTTGGTGTACATTTTATTCTACAAGAAATCACCAGTCAACTATTACATGTATTTAGCATTCCCAATCTTCTTCTGGCAACAAATCACGTCTATGCACATTGATTTGTTTGACGGGTTGGCGGAATTCTTCTCTGGGTTAAGTGGATTTGTCATTGCACTAATCTTGGTGTCTATCTTGGGTTTCTTTGAGACAATCACATACGGTTTCACCCATAGAGAGATTTTCTCAGTGGTTTTTGTGCTTATCGCATTTTACCCTCTGTTCATTTCCTACCGTACTTTCAGCTGGACCACTATTGTGCCATGGATTGTGAATTGTTTGTTGTTGACGTATTTCCCAATTCAAAATCCAGTGAAAACAGAAGATTTACAATCGATCATCATTTCCGGTGTCATTGTTCTTGTCACATCCACTGGTGCTCTTACGTACGTTTGGAGAAATGTGGCTAATGTTTCCAATTACACAAAGTCGTTGATTGTGGTACAGATTTCACTTGTGTTATTGGCATTGTATTCCACTAACAAGGCTGTTGTGTCATTACAATTGAGAGAAGGGTTACCAAAGGATGCCCAGATTCTTGGATGGTTGAATCTTCCTGTTTCATTGGTGGTGTTACCTGTGTTGCATGCGTTACAATCGAATCCTCATTATCAGGTCAGATATTTGATTCTTTATTTGACGTTTGCGCCAACGTTTTTGATCTTGTCTATTTCATTTGAAACGTATTTCTATGTGTTGTACTCCATTTACATATACCAATGGATCAACATTGAATCGTCATTGAACCATACTTCCAAGAAATGGTTACAATTGTTACGTGTGGCTATCATTGGTTTTTTCAATTTACAAATTGCGTTCTTCGGTACTGGTAACATTTCATCTATTTCCTCGTTTTCATTAGACTCTGTGTACAGATTGTTACCGATCTTTGATCCTTTCCCAATGGGGGCATTGTTAATGATCAAATTGATCATTCCATATGTGATTTTATCCATTGGGTTAGGGTTGATGAATTTGAATTTACATTTGAAACCATACAGTTTGAGTACCTTGTTGATTTCCTTGTCTGATTTATTGTCGTTGAATTTCTTTTACTTGGTTAAAACTGAAGGGTCTTGGTTGGACATTGGATTGACCATCTCTAATTATTGTGTGGCCATTTTATCTGCATTGTTTGTGTTGTTGTTAGAAGTGGCGTCTCATTTGTTGCTACATGGTGTTGTTGTTAAGAAGAATGCCATTTACAAGAAACTACTCGTCGACGATGAAGTGTACAAGAAGGATATCATGAAATTGATCAATGAAGATGTCACTGATAAGGGATCGATTGCTAGTAGAGTGAGAAGAAGAACTAAGAAGGTTACTTGAATTTTTAAGTTAACGACCGTTGTTTATTAGTATTATTAGTCATGATTTAAAAAAAAAATTAAACCAAAATTCTTTTCCATGTATTATATATGTATTGTCTTATTTTATTTTACAAAAATATATATTTCTCCGTTATGTTATAAACAAAGCCAAAAGAGCCAAAACAAAAACACGCTTTTTTTTTCTTTTGGACGTGTTCCTTGCTACGACGCGTCGATTTGGACGACGACGATAATATTATCGATCATTGTTTCGTTCAACCAAAGAAAAAGAAAATTCAGCGAGCAACTGATTTCATCTAATGAGATCGATAGTCTATTCCAATGTGTTGAAAGTCTTGTACGTACATGCATCCATTTGCAATAAACAAAAAAGTCTTGGTGTAACGGATTGATAAGATACGGTTGCATATATATATATATATATACATTTGGTTTGTTTGGTATCCACCACGTTTTTTTATTTGGTAGTTTCAATCAAGTGTTTAGTGTTTTTTTTTACAATTTTCCAAATTGAAAATCGTGTGTGAGTGTTATCTTTCTATCACAATACAACAACGCACATACACAATATACACTTTTTCTAAATTATCATACTAGGAGTTATTTTCATTGAAGTATTTCCCTATATAATATATATTAAAAAAAAACACTGATTCATTTGTTTCTAGCATTCTCTCATTTGGACACGTTTGAGAATAGTGACGGTTACATACATACACGATACACGGTAAACAATGACGGAGTTTGATAAGGAAAAGAAAATTTCCAATGAAGGGTCACTAAGCAATAAAATAGCCAGTGTGTTTTCCATTTTCAATCAAAGCAATGGTAACAACGGTAACAACTCTACGGTGTTGCCTACCACGTTATCCATTGTCAATAATAACAATAATGGTGCCAATGGACCACAACAGACAGTGGATGAAAGACATTTTGAAATATTTGGTTATTTACTTCTTTGCCAGATTTTTGTGTTGTACCTGATTTATCTGTACTTTGACGAGATCAATTACTACCATCCATTGATATCGGTGATACTTCTCGGTGGTCACACATCATTGTTAGCTCAATGTTTAAACCAATACTATAGAAAGTTGATCAATGTTAACAAATGTGTCAAGTTTTACCTTTGGGGGGTGATTAATGGTGTGTTGACCAGTTTTTGGATCAATTACTTGGTGTCCACCATTGACACCGGTGTGCTCCGGTTTTTAATGGATCAAAGTGTAGGTGCATTGGTGTTTCAAATGTTGTTCACGTTGTACAATTGTCTCTGGGATGGGTTGGACATTAAATCGAATTTCAGTTTGATTTACTTCAAGGCTGTCAAGTATTCTTATATGATTTGGCCAATTGTGTCTTATATAAGTTTCAATGTCATAGACAACGAAAAAGTGTTGTTCCCATTGAATTGTTTCTGTAATTTGATCTTCACGGTGTTGTTATCACTTATCAATTAAAAGAATACTTTGGGAAGAAGAGGAAAAAGAAAAAAGAAAGAGGATTGTTTCTAGGTATTTGTTTTTTTTTTGTTTTTTTCTTCTTCTTTATACTGTTGTGTTTTCTTTTCTATATATATATATATTGTTATTATTGTATTACTGTATTCATCATTATCTTATTCTCTTTTGTTTTAAATTTAAATGTCAAGGTAGCCACTACCCAGTAGCCATTGTCCTACCCATTTTATCATATGTATTTTTACCGTTTACCATTGACCATTTACCATTATCGTAACCGTTTGTCAGCTTTAATTTTTTTTAAAAAATTTTTTTCTTTCTAATATATATAGTTACTTTAATAACAAAAGATAAAACAAACCACAAACTATTATCATAGCAAATTGATAAAAATCTGGAGAAAATACGAACTACGAAATACACACACGCCACAATATAGAATATATATCTGTGGCTGGTGTAAAAATATGTCATTAGATTCATCCGCCACAAATATTGTCCAATCAAATCCTCCGGCACAGAATCTATCAAATTGTTCCGAAATATAGAGCGGAGATTGTCAAAAAAAAAAAAATATTTTTTTTTTGTTTTGGTTTTGTTAAGTTAAGTTAAGTGTAAAGTGTATGTGTAAGGAAGGTAAGTTAAAAATGTGGATTGGATTGGATCATTTTTTTTTGGTTTTGATTTTGGTTTAGAAGAGGTTAAGGGTGTTTGGTAGAGGGACCACCCTGTGTTTTGTTATTTTTTGTTTTCTTTCTTTGTTTCTTTCTTTCTCTTATTCTATTCTATTCTATTTAAGACATTCAACTGTTTGATTTGATTTTTTTTTTAAAGATACAGTTACCCCTCTAACTTACTAGTGTTGTATTGTTTCCGTTGTCCTTCCCTTCCCTTCCTTTTTTTTTTTATTCTATTTTTACTCGGATAACACAAACATAGATTCCGCTTTCGGAGATATTTTCCATACTTTTATACTTTGTACAAAGGGACAAAAAAGAGGGACAATATTTGGTTAATTTTTGTTATTATAAAAACATTTTGTCTTTTTTGGTTTTTGGTTTTTGTTTTTTTGCAACACATACACATAAATAAAATAATAAACTTCAAGAGGTTTTGATATTATAATTTCAAATTTCAAATTAAGAAAAGAAAAGAAAATATTTACAAGAGGTAGGTAGGTATCAACCACAGTTTTATTATTTTTTAATTATTCAATTACTCCCAGATAATAGTTCAACACAATAATGGGAGTGGATGATAGTTACTACATTACACCCCATGAGGCAGCATTGGCTGTAGTGGCTACATCGATGAAGAAATCAAGACTCCGATTTGAGATTCTAGTAGTTAATTCCATCATGGGTGCATTTTTGTTCAGTGCTGGTGGTATGTTGGATCTTCTCTGCCAAGCACAGAATCAAGGTATGATGAACAACGGGTACGAAGGTATTGTACAACTGTTACAAGGTGCAGTGTATTCCATTGGATTGTTCTATGTGATATCGATGGGTATGGAATTGTTCAATTCAAACATTTTATTTTTCAGTGTCGGTGTCATGAGAGGTGCAGTGACAGTTATGGATTTGTTGATCAGTTGGTTTGTGTCCTTCTGGGTCAATTTAGGAGCTACTATTTTCGTCGTGTATGTGATTTGTCATAAATCCGGAGTCACATCGAGAGGTGATTGGGTCATTGGTTCTGTGCAAATTGCAGAAACAAAGGAATCATATTCATTCATTGAGACATTTCTCAAGGGAATCGCTGGTAATTTCTTTGTGTCATTGGCAGTGTATTTACAAATCATGGTGAAACCTCTTCACGTTAAACTGATTATGATCTTTTTACCTATTTTCACCTTTGTCGCTATGGGATTCACCCATGTTGTCGCAGATATGTTTTTAATCCCCGCTGGTTTGTTCAACAATTGTCATTTCGGTTGGGGTAGATATTTTTGGAAGATTTTATTACCTGGTGCATTGGGAAACATTGTCGGAGGGTCCTTCTTTGGTGTGATGATCCCATGGTACCTCCATCTGGTTGTCATTGAACAAGATATGAAATTGTTGAATTTACCTGCATACGAAGAAAAGGATGAACAACCAATGTTGAATATGGATTCAAGAGTGGTGAGAGTGCAACAACCAGCACCTGGTGACGTGGAATTATTGTCTGATTCAGACTCTACAAGAACGTCATCGTTCAATGGTTACGACGATAAAAATGAAAATGAATCAGACATTGATCTGAACAATCCAGTGCAATCATTCCAACCAACTCTGAGTAAAGTGTCCTCCACTAGTACAATGCGCTCTTATGTCTCCGTTGGTGGCACTAGACACAGACGAAATGCTAGACCAATCAGATCACCAAAGGGTGTGTTCCCCGTGGCTGGTATGGGGCCTGCATTGAAAAGAGAAAGAACCATTGCATCTGCATATGTACCAGATGGGATTGATGAAGAAGACGAGGACGATGATGAACTCAGCGATGGTGGTGGTGTCGGTGGTGGTGAAAACCCTTACAATCCACAGGACACCATGGGTGAGACTTTGAAAAGAGTCATCACTAGAGCCAAGACTAGAAATCAACCTGATTTGGAGGCTTGCATGGAGGAAGACATGGAAACAGATGAAACTGCACCTGACGGTGACGGTGGTGGTGATGGAAATGGTGGAATAAATTCAACAAGTATATCGTCACCACCTCGGTCATCGGATGGACCATCGCATAGATTGTTCAAACATTTCGGATTCGGTGGTGGTGGTAGAGACACTGACGAGATTTCAAGAAGATTATCAGCGGCTAGAATCACTAAAAAGGCTGCTGCATTGTCCAACGATATCGGTGGTATCCATACAAACACTGTCAGTTTGAATTTCTACAGTAAACATAAATCATCGATGGATTCAGCTAACACAAGTGGCACAGTTACCCCATTGACCACTGATACCGGTAACGGTAACGGTAACGGTACTGGTAATGGCAACGGTAATAGTAAGTCGACCGTTGCGAAAGTACCATCGAATAAACGTGGCAAGGGGAAAAAATCTAAAACTGTGTCTAGAAGAAGAACTTCAAAGGTGAAGTTCTCCAATTCTCCGAACAAATCTACCACTGCTGCTGTTAATAGACGAAGACGATCATCCGTTAACAGTAGAAACAAGGACACTCAACAATCAACGGAAGAGGATGAGTTGGACCGTGTTGCATCAGATGATGGTATGAGATCCATTGATTCATACTCTGGTGACGGCGATAATGACGATAATGACGAAAACGGTAATTCTTAATAAATTCGTGCTTTAAGAAATAAACTGTATTTAATCCCTGTATACTATACTATACTATACTATACTATACATAAAACTCATTCATGCATTTAACATATATATATATAGATACACATATACATACCCTTTAACCTATACTAGTAATACATAGTAGCCACCAACCACAGTCGATCGACGCGAACACGCGCTTCCCGCCCCGAGTCGTTTTTTGGTATTTTCACTCTCGCTTTTTTTCTGTTGTGTGTTGTGTGAAGAGAAGAGTTACGTGTCAAACAAAGAACCAAGAACCACAAAAAAAAAATTCAAAACAGAGGACAAGGCATGTCAATGTCAAAATTTAAAACGTGAACGGGTACAATTGTAACAAATCCTTTTCACACATTCAAATTCCATTGATTTTAGATTGACATTCATATCATATCGTATCATCTACAACTATCCATTCATCTTTTCATACCTTTACATCCCCTTCCTTTTTTCCCCCTCCTCCTCATCTATCATCATTCCATTTTGTTTTGTTCTGTTCTGTTTTTTTTTGTCAATTGGTTAATTTTACCCATCTTAAAAAATTAAAGCAAAACTAACAAATACATCTCTCTATAATTTGTACAAAATCAGATTATATTGTATTAACACATTATTATATCATTTCGAATTTGTTTTCCTCCTCATTTGTTTTATTACATTTTGATTCTCATATCTAATCTCATCACTTCTCATTTATTCACCCTCTCCCCCTTATCCCATCAAATAATTAATTAAACGTCATGGCCTCATTAGATGAAAAAAAACCTCTTTCAGTCGATGATGAAATCACAGAAGAAGAAGTCAAGTCCAAATTGAAGGAATTGGCTTCCAAGGACTCCAAGGGCACCACCAACACTTATGAGTCTCAAGGTTTATCACAAAAATCCACTTGCGAAGCATTGTGTAACTTGGAGAACTATGTTGGTCCAATCCTTTTCACCGTGTTGTCATTCTTTGTGAGAATGTACAAGATTGGTTTGAACAATCACGTTGTTTGGGATGAAGCCCATTTTGGTAAATTTGGTTCTTATTATTTAAGACACGAATTCTACCACGATGTTCATCCTCCTTTAGGTAAGATGTTGGTTGGTTTATCCGGTTACTTGGCTGGTTACAATGGTTCTTGGGATTTCCCATCTGGTCAAGAGTACCCAGAGTACATTGACTTTGTCAAGATGAGAATGTTCAATGCTACTTTTTCTGCATTGGTTGTCCCATTGGCTTACTTTACTATGAAGGAGATTGGTTTCAATAGAAAGGCCACTTGGTTGTTCACACTGATGGTTACCTTTGAAACTTCTTACACAACTTTGGGTAAATTCATCTTGTTGGATTCAATGTTGTTGTTCTTCACTGTGTCCACTTTTTACACTTTTATCAGATTCCACAATGAAAATAAACATGAATCCAACTCTTTTACCAGAAAATGGTGGAAATGGATTCTGTTGAATGGTATGTCCATTGGTTGTGTGTGTTCTGTTAAAATGGTTGGTTTATTCGTGACTTCCTTGGTTGGTATCTACACCATTATTGATCTATGGAACAAGTTTGCTCAATTGAGAACCACCATGACTGTGGTTAGATACATTAAACACTGGTTGGTGAGAATCTTTGCCTTGGTTGTTATTCCATTGTCTGTGTTTATGTTATGTTTCAAGGTTCACTTTGATTTATTGTTTGGTTCAGGTACCGGTGATGCTAACATGTCATCGTTGTTCCAAGCTAACTTGGTTGGTTCTGAATTGAACAGTGGTCCAAGAGACATTAACACCATTGATTCCACTGTCACCATCAAGAATCAAGGATTGACTGGCGGTTTGCTTCACTCTCATGTTCAAACTTATCCCGCTGGTTCAGAACAACAACAAGTCACCACGTATACCCACAAGGATATGAACAATGATTGGGTGTTTGAATTGACCAGAGAAGATCCAAGAAACTCATTCAGAGAACCACATTACGTTGTTGATGGTATGTCTGTCAGAATTGTGCACAAGAACACTGGAAGAAATTTGCACACCCATCAAGTGCAAGGTCATGTCTCCACTTGGGCTTGGGAAGTTTCCGGTTACGGTAATGACACCATTGGTGATTCTAAGGATAACTGGATTATTGAAATTGTCGATCAACAAGGAAAGGAAGACAAGTTAAGATTGCATCCATTGACATCATCTTTCAGAATCAGATCTGAACAATTGGGTTGTTACTTGGCCACTTCAGGTATGCAATACCCAGCTTGGGGTTTCAGACAAGGTGAAGTTGTCTGTGTGAAGGATGCCTTCACCAGAGACAAGAGAACTTGGTGGAACATTGAAAACCACGTGAATGAAAACTTACCAAACCCCCCAGAGGATTTCAAATTACCAAGAACTAGATTCCTGAAGGATTTCATTCAATTGAACATTGCCATGATGGCTACCAACAATGCCTTGGTGCCAGACACTGAGAAGCAAGATGATTTGGCATCTCAAGCTTGGCAATGGCCAACTTTGAACGTTGGTATCAGATTATGTGGTTGGAACGATGACAATGTTAAGTACTTTTTAATTGGTTCTCCAGCTACCACATGGACTTCATCTGTAACATTGATTGCCTTTGTGGTGTTGGTTGCCGCTTACCTGATCAGATGGCAAAGACAAATCGATGATTTCCCAGGTGAAAAGAACGTTGAGAATGAAAAGATTAATCTGTTCTTGATGGCTGGTGTGTATGGATTCCTTGGTTGGTTCTTGCATTTCTTACCTTTCTTGGTGATGGGTAGAGTGTTGTACGTTCACCATTATCTACCTGCATTGTATTTTGCCATGATTGTGTTCTGCTACACCATTGATTCATTAACCCGTAAGGTTAACAATACTGCATTCACTTGGTTTGTGTATTTGTTCTTGTATGCATTGGTTGTCTCTGTGTTCTATTTCATGTCACCAATTACCTTTGGTATGCCAGGTCCAAACCAAGATTACAAGTACTTGAACTTGTTAAAGACTTGGAGAATCGCTGATAACTGATTTGATACTTACATTGTCGGTTCGAAATACAAAAAAAATACCTTTTAATGATATCAAAAAAAAAATCCACTCCAATAAAAAACAACTGGAGGAAAACGGGAATGGACAATTCTACATCAAAAATAACTAATTAAACTACGAAACATTTGACTGTCACATTTGATCATTAACTGTTCTTAATCCATCTGTCATGTTTTAATCGTGTTTTTTATGTCTTTTATTTTTATATATTTATTCTTCGTTTGTATCTCTGTCTTTTTCATTCCATTCCTTTTCATTTCCCTACCATTCTATCTACTTCTTTTTTCTTCCCCCCCCCCATTTTTCATGCATTTCATGTAAATTGTGGATGTCTTGGTTATGTTTCCGATAATACATGTCTTGTGAAACGTTTGTGCTTTTGAAAATTTAGTTTTATGTACATTTCTTAGTATGTTTAAGAGTAAATGTCTTTTTGTCTTTGTCTGTGTCTGTAAAAAAGAGTGGAGCGAAACGAGTAATTTTTTTTTTGGTAAATGGAGTGATTTATTTTAAATTGACGCCTTCACAAAGGGCAAACAAATAAACATGTTTGCCATCAATAGAAGAACATTAACCAGTACCCATACAATAGAATTAAGCAGCTAGATAAATAGATAGATAGGTTCATTTCATTATGGTCAGTTCCAATGATCTATTAGAGGCTTCTATCAGACCTTACAAGAACAGATCAGAGTTTGATCTTAATTATCCTATATCCTATAGACCAAATATAGGTATAGTTGATAACACTACAAACCAATCAATCTCATTGGCATTACCATTCATTCAACAAGCAAATAATAACAGAGGTGTTACATCTACATTTGTGTCCAGTCATGGAACTAGAAAAGTCATCAAACCGATAGTTCGTGCAGGATCTGGTGCTGCTAGATACAAGAAGAACATTTACTCGGACTTGGAGTTTAAGGAGTACTTTGATTTGGGTAATTTGAAGCAATTAATTGTGTCATTGACGGTGTCATTCACTACTAATTATTTCAAGTTGCTCATGAGTCAACCATTTGAAATCTCCAAGATTGTGCAACAAGTTGGTTCCTTTAAAAAAGTGGGTGAAAAGAAAAGATCTTCAACGTCTAGTGGGTTGTACAGTACATTAAATGAATCTGACGATGACGATGAAGACGATGATGATGATAGTAGATACTTTGCCAAAGTGGAAGACACACCAACAAAGCCACCATTACGTCAATCATCCATTGAGAGAACTCCCAAATCTGCAAGATCGATGTCTGCATCATTGAGAACACCAACATCAACCACTAAAAACGTCAACCAAAACAGCAATTCGGCATTCTCTCAAATACAACCAGTGTCATTAAACACATTAGATGTGATATCAGCATTGATCTCTAAGGAGGGTCCAAGGGGTATTTTGAAATCCATCAACACATCTTTCTTGATGAATACATTACAATGGACTATTGAATCATGGATCAGTGGTGTCTTGGCTGGTGTGTTAGGTATACCGGATCCATTGTTTGTTGATTTGATCCATTCACCAAATGCCAATTTGAGTTTGGCATTGAGTATTGTGTCGAATGTGTTGACTGGGTTAGCATTGTCCCAATTGGCGTTGATCAGAATGAAGTTTATCATCACCAGCTCTGGTAAGGGAATCAGATCGTTCAGAGAGATCATTCGCAGAATACCAAAGATGTTTATTTTTAAACCTCCACAAGATTTGATCATTCCAAATTTGATAACTAGTTTGATCAAATCGTTGTCGGAACATTACCCGCAATACTTATTGACTGCCACCCTTCAAATAAATAAATACAACTCACCAATCATATACAATTCGTTGTTATTGATATTCAAAGTGTGTGGATTGTTCATCAAGTTACCATTTGAAACTATATACAATAGGGCACAAGTTCATTATTTAATAACGAGTAAGGAACTACCGGATGCTATGAGGGTGTCGCCAGATGAATTGAGTGTGAAGTTTGGTGGATACCATGGTTACTTGTCTACGCTTTACTACATTGTGGCCGGCACAAGACCTGTCAATTACGGTAACGATATAGTATTGGAAGACAGTGATGAAGATGAATTGAACCAAGGTTGGGAAGCTATTTTCAGGGGATGGAGAGTTGGTCTAATGAGATTATGTTCCAAGTTTACCTTGAAGTTGTTGAGTTCCCAAGAAAGCGATGGGGTTTTGGTTGAAGAACAATTTTAGTTAATCTTTCAGTTAATATATGTACATAGTTATCGTTCTGTAATTTTTTTATCCCGTTATATTTGGCTGTTTTGTTAATCAATTAATTAGTAATTAGTAATATACATTTAATATTTAAAGTACAGATATATGGATGTATACCGATGTAGGATTTACTCTTCTTCTTTGTTTAACTTTTGACCCTGTTCCTGCAACAGTTGACCTAACTTTATCAACACATCACCAGGTTTGATATTGTCCTCTTCAAACTGCTTATCCTCCCATAACTTGACGATCTCGTCCATACTAGACGTCAGGTGGCCTGTTATGTACTTGTTTAAAAACATTCTAACTTGAGATCCATCAATGATCTCATATTTAGGTCTTGAAGATTTTGGTAAAACTGGAGGAGCTGTCGTCGTTGGAATCGGTGTCGTTGTACCTGATTTAATATGTGAATGGGAATTTGAACCACTCTGTGTATGGCTGTTACCATGACTGTGAGTGTGTGATTGGTTAGTGGTAGAAGCATCAGTGGTGTTTGTGGAGTGGTCATTTCCAGTCATTGACACAGGTTGTGGTGTCGGAGTTGGCGTTGGAGTTGGAGATTGGGTTTTCAGTTTCTTCGTCAGTTGTTCAACTGGTGGTTCCTCTGGTGTTTGATCTCTGATTGATGGTTGGATGTTACTGTCTTCATCTTCATCTTGGAATTTCCGTTTATTTGATTGGTCTTCTTGGTATTCTCCCTCTTGTTTCACTATAGCGTCGTGTCGGGTGTCCTCCTTCTTAACTGGAGTGTCAATATCTGATGTCATCTCTGTAACTGTGTTAATCTATGGTATTTGATGGTAGTATCAGATACATATGCTGTGTTACAAGGAAACAACGACTCGTCTTGTTGCTCTAGTAGTTTATGTTGGTTATCTCTGCGTTTGAAAAGTTTTTAATTGTTTGTACGCGTTAAAAAACGACATTGTTTTTGTTTGTATCTTGTACTACTGATTGGCACCTGATACTAGCTAGTGTCTTTTTACCTGGCATTCACCACTGATGCCGACAATGATACGTATATGTGTTTCATGAATGAAATAAAATAAAATACAGATTATATTGTACACTATGTACTATACATAAGGGATATATATATACGATACGGTAACGACAACAGTATAATACAAAAAGGAGGTGGAGAGACAAGGGTTTGGTAAAATAACATAACCATAGAAAAACCACACCAACGACAAACAGTTTCAAGCTAGTAACTTCTTTCTTAACTCTGATCTCATCTCCTTCCACAAGTAACCGATCTCTTTACTCTTTTGGAAATTCTCTAATGCTTGTTCCACCACTGAATCATCCAATTTAGGACTTGTATCTATGATTTTATACGTCTCTGGGTCTAGCACAAAGAACACTTCCTTGTCGAAATTATTTGGATCGACGTTTTTAAATATAAAACAAATGGAATTGTCGTTATTAGTGCCTGTTTGAATCTTCAAACCTAGTAATTGTTCAAATTGATACGATTTATCGTCGATCAATGTCGATTGGTTCGATATAAATTCCCGTTGCTTTTTCAATTCTTGAATGGTGTTATCAATGTCTGTGTTTATCTGTTGGATTTCCTTTTCAAACTTTTCCTTTTGTTTGAAGATTTCATCCTTCTGCAATGAATACTCCTTGACTTTAAGTGATGAATGGTCACGCTTGTTGACTTCATCGTTGATCCGTTCCATCATTTGCTGTTGGATCAATTTCAACTTGTTTATCTTCTCTTGTAAATCTCTCTCTTGTTCAGACACCTGGGTCAATGCCTTATCGTATTCATTCTTCCGTATTATAATCGATGATTGGACTTTATTGATGTATTGTTGGATCTTAGTTTTAAGTTCCTCCATCTGACCTTTCAACGCCTCAAATTGAGTGATAGAATCCTGTAAACTTCCACTCATCCTAATGGTAAATAACAAAATACAGTAATTTTCTTTTTGATCAAATATAATCTGTATATATGTATGTATGTATGTATGTATGTATGTATGTATGTATGTATCAAGCAGTCAATATTCTGTGGTGGAATACGGGTATTTTTGTAATTAATTACTCTATCTATGGTTTTGTCTGTTTATCTTTTTTTAAAACCTTTTTTTCGTGTGCCAAAATCGGTCTGATCTGGTCGAGTCGGTGTGTGGCAGGTAATTTCCAATTTGATTTTCGCTTTTGTCTTGTCTTGTCTTGTTGGTAGCTGTTTAGGTGGGTGGATGGGTATAAAGACACATGGTTTTGCAGGTTTTATTTGCTAATTAGTTTCTGATAGAGGTTGGTTTTCTTTTCTTTGTGCTTATAGAGGCTATCTGACTGTTTTTATTTTATTTAGTTTAGTTTATTATCTCCAAAAATGCACGCTTTAATCTCATTTGACACTTTTAATCGCATGATCGCATTCACCTTATCATTTGAACAAGTGATTAATGTTTTGTTCCAATGGTTTCTTTTCACCAGTTTGCTAATCAGTTTCGTTTACTTGTTTGATGCTGTGTTTCTCCGTCCTAAACCTGTCAAGTCTATCTTTGCCATTCCATACAAATGGCCAATCTGGGGGAACTTGTCCATCATTTACCCATACGCTGCTACAACAGAGAATTCCCCTTGTTTGAAATTGTTAAACCTCAGCAACCAATACAGGCAAGAAGTGTATCAAGTCAGATGGGGTAACAGACAAATCATTGTGGCTAACAGTTACGATTCCATTTTAAAGTTGTATTGCTTTTCCAGTACAAGAAGTAACAATTCAAGACCAACCACTCACACGTTCCATACAATCTTGTCTCAATCCGGTGTGTTTACCATTGGAACCACTCCATTCGGTCCATCGTACATCAATTCCAGAAAGTTTATGTGCAACCATTTGTTAAATGGTAGAGATTCAAGAATTTACAGTACTATGATCATCAATGATGAAGCTGATAATTTGATTGATAGAATCTTTACTAGTGGTGATAATGGTGATGATGATGATGCCAGGAAAGTGACCTTAGATTTAACCCATGATGTTCAATTGTTCCATTTAGCTGTTGCCTTAAAGTTGACATATGGTTACTGTATCGATTACAATGATGCCGATGAATTGCAAATGGCTGATGAGATTATCTTTGTGGAGAATGCCATCACTAAGATCAGATCCCATGTGCAAAACATTCAAGACTACCTACCAAGTTTGTTCAGAATGATGAACAATTACTTCACCAAGAAACCTAGGTTTTCAAGAGACTTGTACAAGAGACGAGAACGGTATTTACAGAAGTATAATTCATTCACTTTGGACAATTTATCGTCTACTGAATTGTTGTTGCAAAAGAGTTTCATGTACAACTATTACATTTCCGATGGTGCTTCCCGAATCACTCAAAGTCAAATCGACAGTGTGTGCTTAACCATGATCAGTGCCGGCATAGATAACACTTCATTGAATTTCCAATACCTTCTGTTGCAATTGTCAAAGTCTCCACATATCTTGAATAAGGCTTATAAAGAATTGGTCAAAGTGTTTGATGGTGACGTTTCCAAGGCCATCGCCAAATGCCACGAAGAGATGAAGTGTGCGTACATTGTCGCCATAATCAAGGAGACACTACGGTTGTTTACAGTGTTACCAATGGCATTACCAAGACAACTTACAAAGCCCATCGTGTACCGTGATGCTATCATTCCAAAGGGTTCAGTCATTTTCATGAACTGTTGGGCTGGGAACCATGATCCTTTGAAGTTCGCCAAGCCGATGGAGTTCATTCCAGAGAGGTTCTTGAAATTGGACGGCACCATTGATGAAACTGTCAAGCATTTAGCCTTTGGAATCGGTGCTAGAATGTGTTTAGGCAACCATTTAGCGTTCAAGGAGATGTATGTGTTGGTGTGCAAGTTTATCTTACAGTTTGACATCTCATGTGATGAGAAGATTCATGATTTAAACCCATTGAAGATGAACCAATACCCTGAGTCAATTGCCATAGAACCACCTGCTCACAAGATCACTTTGAAAAGGAAACACAACCTAACTTGTTTGGGAATTAGTAATAAATGACGGGATACGGGTTTGGTCAAAAGACAAGGAAAAGCCGTCTTCATTTTTGCTTTACTCTATTTCTAAAAGTCTTCTTAATTTTTTTATCCTCTACCTCCCCATCCTCCCCCTTTACTTGACTTTTATACATTCTATGTTGTATATTATTTTTTCCCGTTTATAATCTATGATTTCCTGGTATCTAAAATTGTAATTGTCACGTCAAAAGGTAATTCACAAACAGTGTTCTTTTATCTTTTTAATCTTATCAAAGTCCGATACGCATCTGAAGAAAAACGAGCAATTTTTTTTTAAACAACACAGATGAAGGTCTTTGTTTGTAAAAGAAAGATAAATAGACACCTATTTCCTACCATTTTTGTTGTCTTGGATCCTTCATTTTTTGACTATTGAATAATATCAGACATATACTTCAATAAATTTATACTTATTCACCTACCCGATTAAATAATGTCACAACACGGATCTCACTCAGGAATGATGGACCATTCAATGCACGCCTCGATGGACCATGACATGCCAATGCCAAAGATGTGTAACATGAAGATGACTTTGAACGCTGATTATCAAGATATATGTATCTTGACAGATAAGTGGATGGTTGAAACCAAGTTCCAATTAGTGTTGAGTTTGATTGTCATTGTACTATTCACCATGGGTTATGAATTGGTGAAACTGTTGTGCAACTCAGTGGAGACGAGATACACCAATGCGTTGAACACTAACGTTGCTCCAGAGGTGCAATTGAAGAAGTTGAAGATTAAATCATCGATCTTTTACGGTATCACCGTGTTTTACTCCTTCATCATTATGTTATTGTTTATGTCATTCAACTGGTGGATCATGGGTGCTGTCGCTGTTGGTGCAGTCTTGGGTAAATATTTGTTTGGTTTAAAGGCTGGTTCTTACTCAGATTCCGTGTCTAACTCACTTGCATGTCATTGATTGCCTTTGTCTTCTCTCTTTATCTTTTTACCCTTCCTTATCTTTACTTGTAACTAGCTTTCCTTAACTATTCCTTTTTCCTCCCTTCTGTCTTTTATATAAGATGTAAAATGCAAAAAAATATTACTTTTCTCCTTCCATTACTGGTGGTATTAATTTAATATATATCATTATTATTATTAACATTACAAAACACAAGAACAAAAAAACTAAAACACAAATGCATGATTGGGTAACACCTATTTCAAAGTAATACTCCATTCTTTATTGATCACAACTCTAGGATTTCTGATAACAGTGTGTTTATCACCTTTGATAACATCAGCTGTCCAAGTTTCCTCCCCCTGGTTCACAGAGACAGATTTGGCCTTCAACTTCGTGTCATCACCCACAATGACGATCCGTTCAATGTGAACCTGGTCTAATTTACTGGTGAAGACCTTGGTTGCATCACCACCGATTTGCTTTGATGTCAATTGGCCATTCTTCAACTCAAACTTCAAATAAATGTAATCGTTGTCATTCATGGCATTGAAACTTTCACCATCATCGATGTACAATTCACCATCAGCTTCGCCCTTACCGTTCGCAGTGACGTACAATGTGTAAGGGTCAAATTTCATCAATTTAGATGATCTTCTATATCTTTGCTTGGTTGGAATGATCTTACCAGACTTGAACAATATCGGAATCTTGTTCAATGGTGCTTCGATTACATGGTCACCCTTACCTTGCACTTTATCAAAAGTGCTGAAATCGTAGTATGGTTCATCATCCGGTAAGTACACATTAACTTGGGTCTTGCCCTCTTCTGTCACAGGTTTCACTAATAAAGAATCACCGAGATAGAATTCATCGTCAATATGGAAAATTTCCTTACTGTCAGGGTACAAATAAAACAATGGAGTCAAAATTGGAGATCCTTCGGTGGAACTCTTGTAAAATTCAGTGTACAGTAATGGTAATAACTTGTATCTTAATTTAATTGTTTCCCTCATGATATCTGTGTATTCACCACCAGCGACCCATGGTTCACGTCTTCTTGAATCAATATGTGCATGGGCTCTGAAGAACGGATACCAAATACCAGTTTGGTAAAATCTAACCAATAACTCCGGTGGTGGATTGCCGAAAAATCCACCAACATCAGCACCGGCAAATTGAAACCCGACAACATTCAATGTAAGCACCTGTGGAATGGACTCCCTCAAGTGTTCCCAGGTTGCCATGTTATCCCCAGTCCACATAGCTGCAGATCTTTGAGATCCTGCGAAGAACCCCCTAGTTAAGATAAATGGTCTTAAATTAGAATTTCTGGATAGCAAGGCATTATACGTGGCTTCATGGTATGTAAGACTGTACACATTATGAACGGACCGATGTTCCCAATCACCGTAATGGATCAAATCCTTTGGAGCAGTTGTCTCAGGACCATTGAACACTGATGGTTCATTCATATCGTTCCATAAATGTAAATTATGCGAGAAACCCATGAATTGTGAACCGTTGGCGAATTGTTCATTCCAGAAAGGTCTTGATTGGGGGTTTAATGTGTCAATCCACACAGATTCGCCTGGCCAACAATGGCCGTGGTATGTCTCCTTGCCATCAGAGTCTTTAATGCCAATGTGTTTATTCTCAATCACCTTACTCACTTCGTAACCAGTCTTAATATGAGGGTCAATGATTGCCACCATGGATCTTCCTGTTTGATCAAGTTTATCCAACATACCATCTGGGTTAGGAAACAACTTTGGATCCCATGTAAAGTATTTCTTTTCAATGGTGTATTCAATATCCAACCAGATTGTATCATAAGGGATTTGATGTTCATCAAATTTAGCAGTGATGTCCAAGACATCATTTTCGTCGTTGTAATTCCATCTGCATTGATGGTAAGCGATGGAGAACAAGTTAGGCAACGAAGTGAATCCAGTTAATTCACCATAGGATTTCGACAGCTGTGCTGGTGTGTCCTTCACGAACAGTATCACATCAATGATACCATTTTCAGACATCCAATGGGTTTTAACTTGATCAGGTTGCACTGGGTCATTAGTGATCTTCTTAGAGTCAACTTGGGTTTTTTCCAGCTTTTTAATGTCAATGTACGTGTCAGCTGAATTAACCCAAAACACACCTGAAGTGGCGTGGTTGTTCACAGACAGCATCAATGGGATAGAACCGTACATTGGTAATCTACTCTGCGGTTGATACTCAAAGATGTCAACATTGAACAATCTGTACGGTTCACCATCAGAGGTATCCTTCAACGACAACGAATCAGCATGCTCAGGGATACCAAACACATTGAATGAATCGATGAATGTGAAATCCAATGCGACAGATTCAGGACCCAATGGTAATTTATCTTTTTTAGAGTCCTTGAAATTATCAGAGAAGGCGTTGAACGTAGATTCCTCTGGAGATATGTGAATTGAATTCTCTTGTTCTTGTTGTTCCTTCGTTCTGTAATGTTCCAAATTTAAGAGATTTTGATCATTGACCACAATGGACAATTTCCCCTTGTAGTACAAGGACAATTTGAAAGGGTACAATTGAACTCTAGCCTCGTATTGGTCATCGTCTCCGTATGTTAAAGTGAGTAATTCGTTAGTCAATTGATGTTTGAATGGGTTCAAATGGGGTTCCTTGACAAATGCCCATTTACCTGTTTCATTGTATCTGTTGTTCTTGACAATTTTTTGATTAGTGGATCTGTCAATTTCATCGATCTTGAATCTTAAGTTCATATCATTGACAACGGAAATTTCCAATTTCAAATCAACGTTACTCCCATCGTTTAATTGTTTGTTCAAAACTGCATCAAACAATCCTTTCTTATCATCAACGGAGATACTTGTGATGTCAATGGAATACCTCGATTCGTATTCTGCACCTAATTCACTGATTTTGTTAGCAAAGTGTCTATTTCTGTTACAGAATCCAGACTGATCACATTTTTTGAATAGATACTCCTTGACGGCATCTGTCTGAAATGGGCACACCATTAAAAAGACAACCACCGTCAGGAACACCAAACGCAATGACTGGAATACCATAGTATAATGTATATGTGTGAATATGCAGTTAGATAAGGGTTTTTGGTAATTAATTCAGTATTTGTGTTAATAGTGAAACATTGTGTCTTGTACCAAATAAATGACTTAGTTGTACTTTTCCTCTGTTTGCTTGGAAAAAAAATGTTTTGAGACGAGCGCGTTTGACCAAATCGATCGGATTCTCAGTTAACTGAGATCTAACGATTTGACTGGTTACTATTTATTACCCTGTCAGATGTTAGAAAAATGGTGAAGGTATATTATACAGTTGCAAAATGGATTTACTGTATGATAATTATGGAAATCAAAAACTAAAACTAAAGTTAAGAATTAAAGTGAATGATTTAATCAAATGTTACTTCCAATGGTAAATCTTGAATAAAAATTTTGCTTGATAAAGAATAAATTCCAGGAAATATTGGTAAATTATACTAAAAAAAACGTCCCTAAAATACATTTAACAAAGAAAATAGAAAATCACTACCTTTTAAAAATAATAAAAACTTGCCAGTAGTGAATAAATATGATGGAAAATGAGAGAATTAACCAAATTTAGCAGGGTTTTTTCCAGATTTTTTTAATGTTATTTTGCAATGATGAATACCAAGAATCAAAAACATTCAACAAAATCCGAGATAGTTTAGTGGCTAGAATTCTCGCTTGTCACGCGGGAGACCGGGGTTCAATTCCCCGTCTCGGAGACTTCTCTTTTTTTTTGTAATTTTTTTTTCTTCGTTCTACCCTCACTCTTGTCTTTGTCTTTGTCTTTGTCTTTGTCTTTTGTTTGGTTTGTTACCCAACTGTTGTTACCAAACAACCTTCGGCGAAGTTTAACACTAGCACTGATATTCCAATACAAGGAAGATTCTTTATCACAATACTACCATTACCATTACTTTCACTACTAGTACTATTTGTGAATAATTATGATCAACTGCAAACATATCAAATACCATTTTGAAACAAGTGAAACGGTAGTAATCGGTTTTCCATTGCATCTATGGAGAATCTCACTAGATTTAGAAATAGGAATATGTATAGATATATATACAATTAATTAAATTAATTAACCACTCAAGACAGTTTTGTTTTTGTATGGGATCAATTACCGAAATCAGTTAATGAATTGAAAAAAAAAATAATAATGATAAATAAAGAATATGGGGTATTAAATAACACTGATAGATTAGATTACAATGAAACTCAAAAAGGTCTCGAAACCAGGGCAATAAAGGAAGAAGGAAACACACAAAAAGACAAGACAATTAAAATTAACACCGAAGTAACCGAAAGGTAATCCATAGAATTAATAGAATACATATTAAAAAGAAGTAAAAATTGGGAGTTATAGACGAGATTCTAATCGTATCGAAACGAAAATTAAACGATAACTAGATGAGATGAGATGAGCAATTGTTGATAAGGAAACCATTCAACTGGAGTTTTACGTGTTTTTGGCATAAAATTATCAGTAAAGAAACAAGATCAAGTAAAAAACCCACACAAACCAAAAACCAAAAATCAAAAAAATTAAAAAAAAATTAAATTAAATTGTTTTGTTTATACCTATGGAATTATATGTCAAAAAAGTAGAATAATCCACACTCTCACAAGCAAATGTTACCTAATTAGTCTTAACAATTCCGTTGATGTCTTATCAGTATGCGGCTTGCTGGATCTTAAAATTTAAATTTATTTTTTAAATTCTTTGAATTCTTTATTTTTATTTACTTTTTGGACTTTATTCCCATTGTTTGATTGTGATATGGGATTAATTTGGGACCATCCCGCATGTATCAGTATGGATGAGGATCATAACCTACATATCAAAGGGTGGTTGTTCCATTTGAAAGAGGGACACCTTGATCTGTAACTCTAGTTTTCTTTTGTTTTCTCTTTGATTTTTTGTTTGTTTGTGTTTCCATGATTCAAATGTAACCTACATGGACAACCTGTGTTCCTCTACCATTACTATGCCCTTTACTATTCAATTCAATAATTGTATGGTGGTGAGAGGAAAAACGAAAAAATCCCACGTTTAAAACACCAGTATCTTGCACAAGACAGGGACAATTAAGTGAAAGCAATGAAAACCGAACTTGACCGTAGAGAGCTTTAGTAGGAGACCCCAGGGAGACCCAGCGGG
Source organism: Ambrosiozyma pseudovanderkliftii (assembly GCA_003707895.3). Lineage (NCBI taxonomy): Eukaryota > Fungi > Ascomycota > Pichiomycetes > Pichiales > Pichiaceae > Ambrosiozyma > Ambrosiozyma pseudovanderkliftii. The sequence continues at coordinate 108,133 of PPLW03000036.1, forward strand.
GACAGAGGGGGGGGTGGAGGGACCAATGTTCGCGAGATCTAACCCGAAACAGGGGAAAATCACGTAGGGCTAGACTGAGGGCCCCATTGGAAAGGTGATGCCAAGCCAGGCGCCCATGCCAGGCCAGACCAGCTAACTCAGTTCAACTAGCCCAGATGGCGGCAAGGAATAATCCCCAGGAAGAGCGCGCTTGTGTTTCCCTGTATGGTTAAATAATAAATTTTATTTCACCGACAGAGCAGCTATCTTTTATCTCTTTCTTATCTTTATCTATGGACTTTTTTTTTGATCTTAATGAGAGTAGACATTTTAATTTTATTGTATTGATGTCTGTATGTGTTTCCTTTACCCTTGTATAAAGGTATAAAGCTGATTTGATTCTATAACTATAAAAGAATGTCTAATTCTCCCCTTTTCAACGATTTGAATTTCTTGTAGTTTTGTAGGAAAGTTTTTTTTTTTAAAGAAAGACTCATTGCAACCAATTAAAACTATCAAAGCATAATACTTAATAGAATTTTTTTTTAATAAAAACCTCAAACCCCAAAATGGCATCTGTTGATTTAGTTAACCTTGTTGAACAAGGTAATAACCACAAGTTAGTCAGTGAAAAGCAATACATTGACCAAATTAAACCAATCTCAGATACTTTATCTGATGTTGACATCAACATCAAATTCGATCCAAAGAAGCATTTAGCATTCAAACCAGAGTTTTTACAAACCATTGGTAGAAAAACCATGGAGGAATTAGGCTCCACCTCCGACAAGCAAGTGTCAGAGATCGGTGTCTCTGAACCATTCCCATTGTTCACCGATGAAGCAGTGGAGATCATGAGAGCTGAAATTTTAAGAAAGGAAGTCATTGAGAAATACGGTAGAACATCATGGAACTCCACCACTGGATTAGATTGTTGTGTCAGAGGTCATGCTAAGGATTCTTGTCCATTTTCCTTTGCCGCTTGGACCCATCCATTGACCGTGGCTGCTGTGAGTACCATGGCAGGTGTGGAATTGGAACCAATCATGGACTACGAAGTCGGTCACATTAACATTGCCATGAAATCTGAAGTCGAAGAGGAAAACATCAAGGTCACCAATAGAAGAAAGTTATCTATGGCTGATAAATTCGATCAAGATGTTCCTGCAGTTGTTGGCTGGCACAACGATTCATATCCATTTGTCTGTGTGTTGATGTTATCAGACACCAGTAAGATGGTTGGTGGTGAGACCTTGATCAGATTACCAACTGGTGAAGTCGTCGCTGCTGAGGGACCAGCTAGAGGTAAGGCTACTGTGTTACAAGGTAGAATTCTAGAACATTTAGCATCTATCCCAATCGGTTACACCGAGAGAATCACCTGTGTCACTTCTTACAGAGCTAAGGATCCATTGGCATACGATGGATCAGTGTTGAACACTGTCAAGCCAGAGAGAAACTTCTCCACTGTGTACAATGACTTTTACCCTGAATGGGTCGGTTACAGAATGGACATCATCGCTAAGAGAGCTGAACATATCAAGAAAACCTTCTTGGATGCCAGAGAAAATGGTGAGACATTCGACAAGAGCAAGGCCAATAAGATGTTGCAAGATTTAGAGGAATACCTTGGTAAAACATGGAAGGAAATGGAAGTGACTGAGGAAGAATGGGAAGAACACAGAAAGTCAATGTCTTAAAAAAATAAGTGCTCTTTTAGATTTAATCTAACTCTTTCTCTTACACTCCCTCCCTTTTTATGCCCTCTTTTTTTTTAATTCTTGTTGTTTTTTTAATCGCTTCATTCTTTTGTATCCTTCTTTTGTTCATACATAGTTCGCTTTCTTCTTTTTTTCTCTCCCCCACTGTTTTATATTTTCTTTTATGCTTCCCCCCATCCCTACCTCCTTCTCTTTGATTCTTTTGTAGGTATATATACAATAATATGAATCAAATTTATGATTTTCTCGTTTACAATTTAAGTAAAAAAATTGTATATAAAGCAAAAAGCAAAAAGCAAAGAAAAAAAAAAGAAACCAATTCGTTATCAACACACCCGTGCACCAAATGGAAATAAATAAATTCAAAAAAAAAAAATCTCAATTTGGTTGTTTGTTTTTGTTTACCTTTTCGAGACCGATGATCGAAAGGTATATATATAAAGAGGTATGTATATATATATGTATGTATCTATTGCATACAAAGAAATATACCAAGTGCTTGGGACACCATCCAGGTTAACGATTTAACAAATACAAACATCCGACGATGAACATAGACAAGGATCCAATGAACTTAAATGGAAGTAATGGACCAAGACCATTACCTATCACGATGAACATGAAATTAACTGAAGAATTGAAGGACATTAAAACGATATTGACTGATTTAAAATCTAGGACCAATGTGGGCAATTCCAGGGACAAATCCGTGGTCAATGATTCTATAGACATGTCCATGGTGGCGTCATTGAACGATAATTTGGAGACGTTGATAACTAGGGGACAATTAACATCTAGGGGAAATGATGAGTCATTGTTGTTGAAGACCATCAACGATAAATTGTCTGTCATTGGCATTGAAAGCAAGACTAGTTTGATCAAATTACAGCAATTAGTAGAGAGAGATGATTCACAGAGTACCATTGAAGGTGAATCAGAATTACGTCAATATAAACCCACCACCGGTGGTGGCATCGATAATCAAATCCAACAACAATTACACACCATCATCGATGATCTTCGCATCATCAAGGGATTACAATCATCAAAGACATTACAAGAAGAAGTTGAATTAAACGAGGGGATCATCAGCAATTTATTGAAATTGGAAACAGAGAGAATATTAACATCTATTGAAGATTGTAAGAGGATAAATAGGGACAATGACAATGACAATGAAAAGGACAATGAAAAGGACAATGACAATGACAATGAAAAGGATAAAGAAATTCAGGAATTGAAATTACAATTATCCAATTACAAACAAACAAATGCCACATTACAAAGAGAAAATGAAACATTACGAGAACAAATCACATATGAATCCACATTAAATGAGATCAAATTGAAATGTCAATTACAAACTGATAAATTCAAACAATTAAAATTAAATTTTAAAAACTTATTAATCACCAAGGAGAATCTGATCAATGAATTGAACACATTGAGAGACATTGAATTGAACAAATTACAATCACAGATTAAACCAATGATTGAAACAGAATTAAATGATTTCTACAATGGGAAATCCAATAGTACGAATATGAATTCCATCAATACCAATTCTATTGGTAAACCATCGAATCATCAATTGATGAATAATGATTTCTCATTGAATTTAGACAAGGAAAATTTAATAAATAAAAGAAACATAACCAATAAATATTAATTATATATACTTTTATATATATAAAGTAATAATTTAACATTTAAGCGAGAAAATAAAATTAATTTTTTTTTTTGTTTTTTTTATTTAATCGGATTCCTAACAAAAAAACGGAGAAGGACGAGACGAGACGAGACGAGACGTAAAAAAAAAAACAAAAAAAAAAAAAACGGTTTACGTAATAATAATAATTAAAGTTAACCCGCTTGATAAAGTGGAGACAAACAGACAAACAGACAGACAGACAGACAAATGGGGGGGGGGACCAGACTGAGTGACACACAGAAAATTATAGACATGGGGCTTTCTTTCTTTTTTTTTCTTGCAATAAATAAATAAATAAATAAATAAATAAAAAAAAAAACGGTTTTTATCGTTTTTTAGTTTTGTTTAAATTTATACGATGGTACGATGGTACGATGGTACGATGGTATGGGTATTACAGTTGTATATAATAGAATGTAAATGTAAATTTAAATGTAAATATAATATAATATACGTATATATATACGTATATATATATATATCTTTAATTTGATTTGATTTGATTTTACTTGATTTTTGAAATGACATGACGTATATTAATAAATAATAAATAATAAATAATAAATAATAAATTTTCGCCACTTTACAAATAAAAATTCAAACCCCTCCCTCCCATTTCTCTCTCTCTCTCTCTCTCTCCCCCCACTAATTTATGTATTTAACGGGAATAACAATTATTTAATATGGTGTAAATGTGTATATGTGTATCTTAATAGTAAGGGAAAGGTAAATAGACCCCACAATTGAGAATTTTGACAATACAATTGAAATTGAAATTGTAACAGAGACAGAAGAAGAAATTATTAGTTGTTAATGTAATGTGATTAATTAGTTAATGACCGTTGTTTACATTAAAACATATATATATATATATATATATATATATAAGTATATATATAAGTATATGTGTATCTCTTTTGTTTTTCTTAATTCTTTTTGATTCTATTATTCCTTTTTGTTTCAATTTTTAAATCAATTTTTAAATCAATTTTTATTATCTGTCAAATATCTAAAAGTATAAATTTAAAATTAAATTAATTACTTCATATTTTTTCTGTTCTGTGATACAGTATACAGTGATACAGTATACTTTACCAAATTTACCATACAACAGAATAAAACAAATCCAATCCAATCCAAACAAACAAAAAAAAAAAAGAAACCATACAGGAAATCAATTTTAAACACTAACATTAACACTAAGTAAATAAAGAAAGAAAGAAAGAAAGAAAGAAAGAAAGAAAGAAAGAAAGAAAGAAAGAAAGAAAGAAAACCTTCTATTCTTGTTCTTTATTCTTATTCTTTATTCTATTCTTTTTTTTTCTTCTGTCTCCTCTCTCTTTGTGTGTGTGTTTTGTGTCTGTTTGTGTCTCCTCTCTTCCCCCCCCTTTGTTCTATATATATACATATATATATATATATGAATATATTCACATAAAGATGTCAACTATTTATACTATTGGTACTTCTTCTTCTTCTTCTTCTTCTCATTTGTCTTCTTGTTCTTGTTCTTCTTCATCCCATCAACCAACGTCTACTACTGATAATACTACCAAATCATCAATCTTTTTAACTCACTCATCTCCATTGTTTTCGCCACCTTGTTCATCATCGTTATCCACTTTAGCGTCTAATTCTCCGAATCAGAATCATTCGACGGCTAATAACAATTTTAATTTTAATTACAATTACAATTACAAGGACTCTATGTTGTTTGCATATATGACTGATTTAGACAACAATTCAAATCTAGGTTCGTCTAATAACCGTCCATCAATGACAACTGGTGACACCAATACCAATACCAATATCACCAATACCACTGCTACTTCTTCTACTTCTACCACTGCTGGTGGGTTTTCTACATCTACTGGTAATGCAGTTAACATTGCAATGGGTAGATTGTCTGGTCAAAGAAGTTATCTGTTGCATGCTTCTGCTTCTTCCGGAATTGGTGCTGGCACTGGCACTGGCACTGGCACTGGCACTGCCACCAGTGGTGGTGGGTTTGGGATTGATTCATTGATTTGCCCTCCATTATTTGAGAATCCATTTGAGATTAATCCACAGTTATGGAACTCTACCAGTACAATCACTACCGCTAATGGTAACATGGATTCCACGATGGGTGGTGTCCCACCTCCTCCATTGTCTCCGTTGTCTCCTCTGACTGGGAATTCGAATTTAGGTGCCTTGAACAATCGTCATCATGTCACTGGTCCACCGCCACCACCACCACCACCACCAACAACAACAACACATGCTCTTCCTCATTACGAGTTTACTCCAAGACGGGCTTCTTATATGGCGGAATTTATGACTGGCAATGGATCCACCACCAACAACAATAACAATAACAATTTCGATGAATATTACCCCTTGACGTCTACTGGCAACGGTAATAACATTTGGAGTGATGGATCTGATAGACGCGGCTCAATTGAATCTGTTGGATCACCGATTCTTTCCATGCCATCTCAAGTTCAAGCTCAAGCTCAAGCTCAACCACAGAAACCATCTTGGAGTTCTCCCCCATTGGCTGATGTGTCATCGTTGAGACGGTACTCGTATGATGTTCCTCCAATGATTCCATTACCTTCTACTTCATCCACCGTCAATTCTAATGGGTTCTCTCAATTTACAATGGCTCAACAACAACAACAACAACAACAACAACAACAACAACAACAACAACAACAACAACAGCAGCAACAGAAACAATTGTTGAATCAATTCAATTCTCTTCAATTACTCAATTACCAAGATCAATACATGTTGGCGTACAAAGAAGCTGACAGTTACTTCGCATCACCTCCTCCTGAATCATTGGATTTGTTGCAATGTTTGAAACATTTACACAATTCAGAGTTGCCAATGTTTCCAAACAATGGTGACTCTGAAGTTAAATTGATTTTATCGTGTTTTAAAAATGGCCGTTTGGATGTGTTTTACATCCCCCATGAACATCAACAGAATATGCACAATTTGAAATGTGGTGATTTAATCATTGTGGAAGCTGACCGTGGTCGGGATTTGGGGAAAGTTGTCAAATTGGATGTGTCGTTGGATGAAGCTAGATTGTTGAAGTTAAAACAATTCCAAGACCAACAAGCGGCTTTGAATCAAGAACCAACTACCACCACTAATGGTAACAATACCGAATCATCTTCAGGTACCGGTACCGGTACTGCTACCACTACCACTAAACACCCAGTGTTGCATTTCCCTAAACCTGTGGTTAGATTTGCGTATCCAAATGAAGTTGCCCAATTGTTTTTAAAGAAATCAGACGAGGAAAAGGCTAGAAGCGTGTGCCAATTGAAGGTTAAATCCCATGGGTTAACCATGGAGATTACCGATTCGGAGTACCAATGGGATAGACGCAAATTGACATTTTACTACAATTCCAATTGTAGAATTGATTTCAGAGATTTGGTTAAAGAATTGTTTAGAATTTATAAAACTAGAATTTGGATGTGTAAACAACCAGATGATGTCGTTGGATCAAGAGTTTAACCAGCAAAAAACTTTGATCCATCACTATCCTTTTTTTTTCTGTTTTAGAGTTTGAGTTTCTTTCTACACCAACCCCCCCTTTTTTTTTTTACTATACAATTACTACACATACACTTTCCCACCTCTTTTTTTTAGACCAATGTTATATTTACTACATGAAACACTTGTCATTAACATTTTCTCATTCAAGTTCTTTACTACACTATTTACATTGCAATGAATATATAAAAATAATTACCCCTTTTTTTTATTACAGTTTTTTTTTTATTTTGTTAGAAGATTTCCATAGTTTTTACGTTTCCTCTTATTGTCCCTTTCCCTTTCCCTTTTCTGATTAATGATTTTATATTACTGGTTTAGTTAATTTCTTTATGGTTGTTGGGCTTTTCTTCCTTTTATATATAGTTTGTATTTACCGATTTTTTTTTCTATACTACTACTATTACAAATACTATTGTTACACTGTTCTTTTAACTATTAAACATGAATGACGTTTTGTTTTAATAATACACAGAGAAAATAAAAATAAAAATAATATATACACATAAGAAAAAAAAAATATAACCCAAATAAATAAATAATAATAAGAAAAAAAAAACATAAAAAATTAAATGACAAAACTACCTAATCCAACCAAGATTAGGTTACCCAATATTAAATTATTAAAGAAAATTTCAAAATTAGTTCTTTTAGTGTAAGCATCTATCAACTTATTTTGAATTTCCTCTTGATACAACAACATAAAACTCAATGTCTCTAAAATGATCGAATCGATAAATTTATTTGTGTTTTGAAATGATTGTAATTGCCGGTTATCAACGACATTTTTCCCACCAGTTTTCTTCTTGCTCTCCACCACCACTGGTCTTGGAACGTTAACCATCGACACTAATAACGGTAAATCCAAATATTCAAAGTCCTTCACGTTGTGGATCATTCTGTACTTGATAGGAGGGATGGAATCATCGGATAAGGAATTCACAATGGCATTGACATCACTGTTGTTATGGTGTTGGTATTGTTGTTGTTGTTGATCGTCACCGGGAACCAATTCAGACCCATCGAATGGGTTCTCATCTAATTCACCGGACAATGCAGCGTGGATGGCCTTTGACGTCAACGATGCCAATCCGAATTTCTTATCATTGATGAACGTCACCAACGACCGAAGATCATTCTGGGAAATGTATGGATTACCGTTGATTGATGAGTACGGCAAAGATTTTGGATTCTTGGCCTTTAATTCAGAAAAGTTTAATTTAACATCCATGACAACGTATTTGTTCTCCTCGGCCTTGTTCAATGATGTTTTAGTGGCTGTTGTCGTATTTGTAGTTATAGTTGTAGTTGTAGTTGTTGATTCCGGATCAATCAAATTGTTAATGTATGCGATGGCGCCATCGACTAAATTCTTACCCTGTTCGTAAATCGTGTTCTGATCGACAACCACATTGTCTAATAATTGTTGAATGGAATTATCGTCTTCATCATCGTTAGGTAACATAATATCCACGGTTAATTCCACTTTCCCTGACTGGAGCCAGTTTAACTTGGAATTCTCATTGTTTGACAAAAACGATAAATCCAGTTGATCAATGATCAATCTTGTGACTTTCTTGAATGGTTGTTGTTGTTGTTGTTGTTGATGGGTTGCGGAATCATCGTCCTCCATGGCAGAGAATTTAGCGTACCTGTCTTGTCTCTTGTGCAATGTAAACAATGACCCATTCAATGACCCGGAAAGTGTATTGGCATTCAAAAAATCGTAAACGACCCAATTCCGTCTGACCTTGTTCAAGTCACATGAAAACACTTTCAACTCCACTGGTTGTGAGAAATTCTCACTTTTGAAATCCACTCGTAAATCACTAATGTTAAAATGGTCAAATTCGTACCCATCGGAAAGGGAATCATCCACGAAAAACTCTGAATTCTTCTTGAAATCAATCTCACCGATCAATCCAATGATTTCAACATCTTTGATTAATCCCTTCCCTTCTGACCATTTACCTAATGATAATGTTAAATTAATCGTATCAATGAAGAATTTATAATCAGTGTTATTGGTTGTGCTGGATGATGATGATGCTTCATCGTCATCAGTGTTGTTATTGTTGTCGTTGTTGTTACCCTTTGATTTCACAATGACATTGTTGAATTGAATTCTCCCATCTTGCCAAGTCATTTTAAAATCATCACCATCAATGTCTAATTGTAAATGGTTATCGTAATTGATCAATTTCTTCAAAAACCGTTTATTCATCGATCCATCCATGAACAAATCCCCCAGGTAAATCAACAACCCGACAAATGTCGTTGTTCCGATGAAAATCCATAGGAAATTCCCCATTAAAATCCACGATAAAAATGCAGTGATTTCATCAATGTTGAATGGTCTATTCTGTCTCAACAGAATCCATTTAATGTTCAACCAAATCTTGGACAATCCACCTGTACTTGATGCCATAAATTGTTGTCTAGTCAAAGGTTTTGGCTCTGGTGTTGAAGAAATATTAGAATGTTTTATTTGTTTTAATTGATGGTCGGTGGTACCGTTGTTTCGAAGAGTGGAATTGAACCGAACCTGTTGGCGTTGTAATGGTAGAATACTCGTTATATTTAAATTTATATTATCATGGTTAAATGATTTCAAACCAATGTTATTGTTATTGGAATATGTTTGTGTCTGTGTATGGTGTAGTTGTATCAATTTGCTCAACACAACAGATGGTTTATGCATGGTCTGTGTATGAATCAAATCCCGTCTTACAATTGGTCTTGTGACGAGGGATTTAACCAAATTGTGTCTTCCACAAATTAATGAAAGCCCATTTCTTGTAAGAAACGACATCATATATATAAGTATATGTATTTTTTTTCTTTTGAAAGAGTATGTCTCTCCTCTATTATGATGAAAAAAAATCCTTTATGAATAATCTAATTTGATATGTATTGTAAAAGACAAAAACCACTGTATAAACAAAAAACTACAAGGTTAACAAAGTAAGTTATTAAGAAAAAGAAATCAATTTGTACAAATTTTTTGAAAATTAAAGGAAGGCACAAGGAGAGGAGGAAAAAAAAAAAGAGAAAATTTTTATTTTGCGTCGATTTTCTGGTCAATTAACCAATTAAAATAAATTTAGAGGAAAAACACGCACACTCGCGGGTCGATCGACGCTTAGTTTTTTGGGGGCTCGCTATACAATGTATACAATGTATTATACAATTCAATACAATCATACAAATTGGTTTCATGCCTTATGCTTCATCAAGGTCCTTATGACCGATTTCAGCGTCGGATTCATCTTGTAATAGGAATTCAGGTGATCTCAAATCGACCCATCCTAGATTAGGTGCACTGGATCTCCAACCCATTCTTTGTTGCACCAATGGAGACCAAGTTTTAACTTGATCCATGGTGTAACTCAAATATGGGATCTCTTCTTGTCTGTAAACACCTGGACACATAAACATGATGTGCATTGGTCTTCTCTTATCCTTGGATAAGTTTGGAGCACCGCAGTGGTACAAGGAACCCAACATGATCATAGCGTCACCCTTGTTCAATTCCACAGATATTAGCTCTTCTCTGTACGGTGGTCTCTCATCACCCCAAAGATGGGACCCTGGGATAGCCTGAGTGGCGGCGTTCTCGACTCTAGTATCACAGCAAGGAACGAACAATCCTAGTAACACATCGTTACCGTAAACGTACTTGTCCGATTTGATGTGTCTAGCATGGTGGTTCTTGTCATCCCTGTGGATTCTTTGCCCCTCAGCACCTGGACCAATATCCATGGTGATGGAGATGGACAACAATGGATGTGACGTGTAAGTGGTTGGCTTATCATCGTAGTAATTGGTAGTGGTCAAACCGAGGAATTTTTCACCCAATTCCTGGTACAACTTGTGAGAGAAGAATTTCTCTCTGACAGTCTCTGATCTACCGATCAATCTCATACATCTCTTAGTCTCAGGTGGGAAAAGTTTCCCCTCCCATGGCTTATCAGCGTCAAGGAATGGTTGCACTTCAGTTAATGACTTTGCCAAATCTTCCATAGATGCAAAATTCTTAACGACAACTGCACCGTCTTTCTCCAATGCATCGACGAATTTCTCAATTGGTTCATTGACATCTATTCTTTGAACTTGATCTGTGATTGTCATATTGTAGGTTGTGATTGTACTTTATTTGCTTTTTTGCTTTTTTGATTTTTGTTGATACTATTTGAAAAGAAACACCAGATAGTGGTTATAGTTAGGTAAAAGATAAATCAGAAATGAACAAATGAAGGGATATGGAATAGTATTTATATATCAATTAACATCGACCAAAGAAACTAAAAAAGAAGGAAAAAAAAAGATAAAAAAACCCATCATCGATAAAGAATACATTTATATTCGATCATAAGACGACTTTATGTCGGAGATGGAATGACAATAACAATAATAAACCAATTGCTTGAAATCATTCTACATATTGTACATCACCGAGATAAATTCATTGGTAAGCGGCAATCGATACAGATTTGGCACAGGGTTACAATTGTATGACCTGCCCGACACATACCACACTATGTGTCGCTTATCGATCACATCTAACATCTAACCTAAACAACTTCTACAATCCCTGTACCAGCCACACATCCTTACACGTGTAAAACGTTCCACTACACACGAGCCACTAATTCAATCCAAAATATCCATTCACTCGCCACTCGCCACACTGTCTAATACAAAAAGAAACAAATTTGAAAAGAGAGAGAGAGAGAGAGAGAGAGAAAAAAAAGAATAAAGAAAGAAATTTAAACAGGGAACAGCTTGAAACAATACGTATGTATGATTGACTATATTTATACGTCAAGTTTCAAACAACTAAACTAATTTTACATTACTATCATATCTACTATTTTCAAATCAGTGGTTTTGATTTGTATTTGTGATTGTGGTTTTATCTTTTTTTTTCTTCATCTTTCATTTGGATTTTTACTCTTATCCATTTTCTAAAGAAAGGGGCACATATAAAGACACCTGGGTTATAAAACTACATTACCACCACCACTATGGCTTCTCTTTTCAGAACGACTAATATAAGGAAAGTAATTTTCTTGTCCATTGGTATCCTGTTTTTGATAGTGTTTATATTGAAGGGATCATCTGAACAAACACCCGGATTAGCTGATTTGTTGAGTCAAGGAGGTCCAGTGCTGTCTGATGATTCTTCCAAGGATAAATCCAGTTCTAACAATAATAAAAGATCCCATGGATTACCGTTCTCTAGCGGCAATAAGAAAACCAGTGGAGAATTGGAATTGGCTAAAAAGTTGAATGAATTGACAGAGAAATTGTTGGAAGACCAAGAAATCAGATTGAACAAACTTGAAAAGGACAGAGTCAAATTAGAGAAACAATTGAATGAACTACGGAGACCTCATCAAGATGCCACGTTACGTGAACGGTTAGCATACATGTTCCCATACGATCAAGAACGGAAGTTCCCAGCGTACATTTGGCAATCTTGGAAGTACGGATTGAACGATCAAAGATTCGGTGTGAAGTACAAACAAGGTGAAGAACAGTGGGCAGTTAAAAACCCGGGATTCGTCCATGAACTGTTCAACGATGACACATCCAATGCGATTGTTCACTACATTTACATGAATATTCCAGAAGTTGTCAGAGCGTATGAACTATTGCCTAACATTATTTTGAAGATGGATTTCTTTAGATATTTAATGTTGTTCGCTAAAGGTGGTGTGTACGCTGACGTTGACACATTACCATTACAACCAATTCCAAATTGGATTCCAGAGAATGTTGAACCAGGTGAGATTGGTATGATCATTGGAATTCAATCCGATCCAAACTCCCGTGACTGGAGAGAACACTATGCTAGAAGATTACAATTTGGTAATTGGGTGATTCAAGCTAAACCTGGTCATCCAATTTTGAGAGAAATGATTGCCACATTGACTGAGGAGACTTTGAAAAGAGAACGGGAAGGTACTCTTGTATTGAGCGATGCAAACCAAGAACTAGACATTATGAACTGGACAGGTACCGGTACATGGACAGATGTTATCTTTAAATACTTCAACGACTACGTTTTAAGCGGTATCTTTTCTAAAGTCACTTGGAAGGATTTCACTAAGATTGACGTTCCTAAATTAGTCTCTGATGTGTTGGTGTTACCAATCACTTGCTTTGCTCCTGGTTTGGGAGAGATGGGTTCTCAAAGTGAAGACCATCCATTGGCATTTGTTAGACATTATTTCGAAAAATTATACAAACAATAATGTTGTAACACATTTCATATACACTTGCTTTGTTTTTTTTTTCCATACATATTTGTATTTTCCTTTACTTTACCTTACTTTTCTTTTCGTTCATTCCTTTCTTTACTTTACTTTACTTTACTTGCATTAACTACTTAATAATTTATTTTCTATAAACAACAACAATAAAAAAAACAGGATAAAATTAGTTGTAAGGGTATTTTTTAACCGTTTCAGTGACAAAGCAAGGCATACAATACACTGGATCAACAGCTACTAATCCCTTGTAACCTAGTAAACTTAATCCAGCTATACCGAATAATGTATGATACACATCCACTTGATTATCAGCTCTATCACTGATACCACCGTTTTGTAAATCTTGACAACTTAAAATGAATTCAATCAATTTCGCTCCATCGATGTAATCCAATTTCTGTAAGATTGATAAACTGGATAACACCCACCAACTGTAACACACATCCGGTAATTTCTCAGGACGACCGTTCAACCCACCGTTGGGCACTTGTCTTTCACTCAACCATTCAGCTAATAATTGTTTGTTTGGCAATTTATCAAGGGAATTTGTAATGACCAACGTCCCAAGGCAAGTGAACACTTGGGCAGCATGTGATTCAGCACCTGGAACCATACCAAAGGCACCATCGAAGTTCTGACAAGCTAAAATGAAATCCACAGCAGGGTCTACTATTTGAGGAGTCAGTTCTTCCAAGATCGCCAAAGATTGAATAGCAGTGTACACAAACCGAGTGTCGACTTCACCGAATCTGTCCCCTTGGAATGATCCATTCGGTAATTGTAATGATTTGATGAATGTCACAGTGTTTTGTAATTGCTCCTTTGATAATTGATCCAATGAATTGTACATTTTCAAAATTTGAAGAGCTGAAAGTGTAGATAACAAATGAGAATCATGACGGGGGAATGAACCAAACCCACCGTATTTATCATCGTAACATGATTTCACGAATGCTACAAGATCTGTGAGATTGAATTCATCTTGTCTATTTACCAAAAACAAAGCACATGCACCCCAATAGATACCGTTCATTCGTAGATGTTCGGTCAACCAATACTCTATGAATTGCTTTTGATCGTCTAATGATTTGATGTATTGCACATGTTTCTCTATGGCTAATGTAGCGATGGGTTCTTCAGATTCTGACATTTGTAGTTTGGATGTTTCTGAGAAGAATCAATCGATTAGAGAAGTGTTGGAATTACACACTTTCTACGATGATGAAGTAAGGAATTCGTTTGAACATACAAAAGAGAAACAAAGGAAAAATAACGAGAGTCTTTGATTTTAAATCGGTTATTTTCTACAAGCCCGCGTTGATCAATTGACAGATTTTTACCTTTCCGTTCCTGTTATATAACAACTGGGTATAATATAAAGATCATAAATAAAAGTCATCGTTTAGTAAATAAGTATCATACATAAAACATACGTGTATATATATATGAAAAAGGGGTGCTATTTATAGTTTCACTCGAACATTACCCGATGGTGTCGTGGACTTACCATCTGTTGTATCTGTTGATGTGATTCGACTATTGCCCATTGTCATTCTACGTCTTTCCAATAACATGAATTGAATCTGTTGCCGTATAGAATTCAACAGTAATTTTTGATTGTTCAATTCATCTCGTAGAATCAAGTTTTCATTCATTAAATTAGTCAACATTTGTTTATCCAACAGAGTTTCATTTTTGAAATTGGTGAAATTTTCAATGTCCTTTTTCAATCTATCGAATTCCAGTAACAAATGAACAATGTAATCATCGTCGTTTAAATTGAAATTGGACAATTTATCCATTAAAGAATTCACCACACTATTGGTTCCACCGTTTGTCGACCTGGTGGTGGCATTGATCTCATCCAATTGTAGTGAATACCCTAAATTAGTCAATTTCCCCTGTACGATTGAATCCAAAATCATGGACAATTGATTCTTCAAAGTATCGTTTTCGTCAGTCAATGAGTTCATTCTTTGTTCCTGTGATTCCAAGTACCCAGACAATTTGACAAACGTGCAATCGTTCAAATGAACCTCATTCAACAAATCTCTGCGGCCCTTCCAATGACAACCAAATCTCATAGCGGGACATTGAACATGAACCAATTGACATTGGGATTGGTGTTTTTCAAACAGTTTCATAGGGAATTGTAAATTACATCCATCACATTTGACTTTATTCCCATTACACTCCTGTGATAAATGCATTTGTAAATTGATTTTATCGATCAATGATTCACATTTCTCACAGGGGAATGACACATGTGGACATTGGATGGTTTTCTCATCATCGTTTGATTCCAGAAACCGTCTCTCAGTCAATTTCCCACACAATCCACCTTTTAAATCCATACCACCGCATTTGAATCTAGTGAATGGACACTCATTCAACAGATGGGATTTGATCTTCCATCTAGAACCCTTCCAATCACATCCTCTAGCTTCATTCAAACAACAAATCTTCAAATCATCTAGTATATTTGATATTATAATAGGAGATGGGAATATATCATTTTCAATGGAATCATCTTCTTCATCATCATCTTCTTCTTCTTCTTCACCACCATCGTTTGTAACAACACCCTTGTCATCACAGTATCGAAGTACAGTTCTATCCAATGGACATTTCAATTGATACCGATGCACCGATGCACCATGATCGTTTGTGTTGTTGGTACCAGTCCCATTTAAATTAATAGTCTCCAACAAACACGATTTACAAAAAGTATGTCCACACACCGTGGTGAATGGATTAATGAACGGACATTGGCAAATGGGACAAGTCAAATGTTGCAATGAATCATCAATGTAATTGACTGTTCGTAAATCGATGAATACATCATCGATGGTGGTGGTGGTGGTGGTAGTAGTAGTTGATGCATTGTACGTCGATGACACATCAAATCCGTTCTGTTGTTTCATTTGATTTGATATGGGTGTATCATTTGACGATATGAGTTGTATGTGTAATATTAAAGACCTCTAGTCATTTTAAAATTAAACTACATGGATTTTTAAAAAGCGAACAAATATCCGATTCTTTTTTTTTTTGTTTTTTTTAAAAAAAAACAAAAAAAAGAGTGCGACAAAATTACTTGTTGTGATTAGATAAGATCACATACATATATATATACATATATACGTACGTACATAGAAACATACATAGAAACAAACTGAGTTTGATACTAAAACTATCAGTGATACAATACTAGCATTTATAATATGACATAATTTAAAGTACAAATATCATACATATTAAACTGAATCAACGGTCTCCTGTCATGTGATTAAAAATATAATTAAAGGGAATGTATGTCGCCGCCTTTTGTTTGCCTTTGCCCTGCCTTTTGTGTTGTTGCCTTGTACAAAAAATAAATAAATCTGAAACAGTGTTTCTCGAGGATGGATAATTATAAATTGAAACCATATATATATATATAATGTAATTTAACTAATTAGATACTACAAAATGTCATAATACCAATTACCATATATAATATAATATATACCAATACCAACCGCCTAACATCATTGAATTGAGACGAGACGAGACACATTATCGTTCGTTAAAGTAATTTAATCAAATTAGCGTGTCTTTTTTTTTTCCTTCTAATTCCCTTGCCTTTTAGTTTCTTTTTTAGTTTAACTCAATCTACATCCATTGATCAGTTCAAATCAAATAATGATAATTATGTAACCTAAATAAGATTAAATTATATGTTGGAAAATGATACGATTACAATACAACAACTATTCCCATCCATTCATAGAACAAAAACACGGTTCAGATAAATTTTAAAAATTACCTCACCGCCATTTACCTTTTTATGTGTACCTATTTTATCTATCTAGTTTAATTTTTTAATTTTCTATATTTGTTTGGGTTTTACAATTGTTTCAGAGCTATGCTATACATTCATTTGATTGTACATACGTAGTTGAAATGATTTAGTCACTGTTCATACATATATATACTAATAGTGAATGTAAAAAAAAAAAAAAAAAATTTGAAAGTGAAACACATAAAAAGCTCTAAAAGCAATTATTTGTCTCAGCCTAGGATAAGCTATATATAATTCATATGTTAAATAGAGTAAAAATATATTATACCTACCTATACCAATATCAATATATACAAATATATGAAATTGGGAGAGAGAGAGAGAGAGAGAGCACATACAATACATATATATTACTATATATATAAAGCATATAATTTTAAGCTTAAAAAGCAAAAATTGATCGACTCAAATAAACATTTGCGACTAATCGACGAAATCTCTCCAATCTGTGTGGGCCAATCAAATCTGTGTATCATAGTAAAGAAATTTAAATTAAGCCACCTTTGGATAAAATAATAAGGGTATTAGGTCGTGTAATTAACAAAACACGCTTTGCATGGCTATTTACATAGTTTCCCCTTTGGGAAATACTAAGTAAATAAAATGTTTGGAAAAAAAACAAAAGAAAAAAATGAAAAAGCATTTTCCTCCCTTTGTCTGTAATTGTATGTATTTGTCTGTATTTGTTGTGTATGTGTTTTGTCTGTTTATTGTGTTTTCTCTTGTCTTGGATTCCTTTTTTTTAATTAATTTTTATTTTTATTGTTATTTTATATGAAATGCTTATTTAAAACCAAAATTTGCTGGGTTATTTAAGTTACTTTTTACTTATAAGTTACTGTAGTTTTTATTTTCGCTTTGTTTATATAACTATTTAATTGAATCCACTTTTTTCCTTTGTAAACCAAACCTCCTTTTAAAATTTGCTTGTTCTTGTTCCTGTATTTTCCCCTTTTCCTTTTCTCTTTCTCTCTCTTTCTTTTCTCTCCTTTCCCTTTTTTCTCCTTTCCCTTTTTTCTCCTTTCTTTCCCCTTATTATTTTACTTATTATTATATAAAATAAAACAGGTTCTTAATTGAAAAACAAAATAAAATAAACTTCAAAATAAAAAAAAAAACAACATATAAACAACAACAGTTTTCTTCAATTTATTATTATTAAAGACAACAATTGCACATTTTATAAGTTATTTATTTATTTCTTTTCTTTTAAAAAGTTTTTCTCTTTTCTTTCCTTTTCCAACTACTTGTCATTCCTTGAAAACATAACTCATATATATATTTATATATATTCATTCATTCATTCATTCATTTATATAACCATTTGGGGAAAAAATTACTATCACAAACACGCTCCTTCCCCCTTTTTATCCCTACATACATTTATACATACTATTATTATACACTCCACACTCCATTACTACGCTTTACACACTACACGCTATAATTTAATCAAATCGCTGATCAAATTTACAAAATAATGAAGTTTAGTTTACCAATTATCACATCTTTATTCCTTGGATTAGTCTCTTCATCTCATGTGTCTGGTATCCAATACACTGGTATTGGATTCTCTGGTTCATATGAAGATGTCACTTTGATGGATACAAGTTCATGTTCTTGTGAAAAGTCATCATTTTCCTTCTCTGGTACTTTATCCCCATTGGATGAAGAATTGTCTGTTCATTTCAGAGGTCCTTTGAAATTGTTACAATTTGGTGTTTATTACCCATCTGGTTCTTCAAACTCTAAGAGAGATGCCGAACCAGAAGCTGAAGCTGAAGCTGAACCAGAAGCTGAAGACTGTACCACCACTCGTCACTTGCACCATCAACATAAGAGAGCTCCAGCTTATGAATACGTGACAACTACCATTTACACTCAAAATGGTGGTGAAGGTGTGTCCACTGACACTTCTATTCCAACTTTGACTTATGTCAATGATCAAGGTAACGCTGGTACCACTGCTAGTCCAGTTGCTGCTGATTCTGAATCTGAATCTTCTTCCTCCACTGGTACAGCTGCTGCTGCAACTTCATCTGCCGCTGGTTCATCTACTTCATCTTCATCATCTTCCTCTTCATCAGGTTCTGTGTCTTCTGGTGACTGGGTGAGAAGTTCATACTTTACTCCAGGTTCCGCTGATAACGTTGCCTTCTTCAACCACAAGGGTTCTGATTCCACTTCTGGTACATTTGACACCTGTTGGGGTTCCTCCATCTCATACTGTGCCGCTGATGGTGAATCTGCATCTTCATCTTCTGTCGCTTTGAATGAGGTTACCATTGGTTCCGATGTCGAATACTTGATCATGTCTGGTTCTGAATGTGGTGACTCCAACACCAACGGTAAGGGTTGTGGTTACTACAGACCAGGTATTCCAGCTCACCACGGTTTTGGTGGTACTCAAAAGATCTTTGTGTTTGAATTTGAAATGCCAAATGAATCTTCCTCCAGTACAAATGCTAACTTACCAGCTATTTGGCTGCTAAATGCTAAGATTGCTAGAACTGTTCAATACGGTAGCTGTTCTTGTTGGAGCACTGGTTGTGGTGAAATGGATTTGTTTGAAGTTTTACCTTCTGACAATGGTCAAGGTTTCACCACTGATGATTTAGTGTCTCAATTACATTCAGGTCAAGGTGATGCAGGTACCGCTCAAGGTGGTGGAGGTTGTCATGACACCTTTGCTAGACCAACTTCTGGTTCCATGAAGGCTGCTGTGATCTTTGACGATGGTAAATTGACTCTTTTGAAATTGGATGACTCTGTGTCATTCGATGAAAGCTTGTCATCATCTACCTTATCTGAATGGGCCGATGTGACTTTATCTCAAGCTACTTTACTTGGTTAAATTTTGACGGTTTTCACTTATACTCTTTGATTCCCCCTATGTTTCTTTTCTTCCTGTATTTTTTCCTTTGCGTTTCCTTTATTATATTACTCTTTTGTTAGCTTTTTTTTTTCTTTTTAAACATTTGTATATTTTATTATTAACCTTATATAAATATTAGACAGACAGTTTACAAAAATTACTGTAATATTTAAAGAATTGTAATTGTAATTATAATCTAATAAGGGTTTACTGAAAGGTAAAATTAAAATTAAATAAAAGCAAAAAAAATTTAAAAACAAATAAACAAGCAAACCTTTCCACCTGTTTATCTTTTGGTTCCTGGTTGACTAGCTGATTGTGGTTGCTTTTGCTTTTATCAATCAATTAATACATTTAGTCAGTCACTAGTTCACTAGTTCACTAGTTAGTGTAATTTTGTATTTTTTTTTTGTTTAAACTTTTTGTCTTTTATTGTTTACACACTTTTATTTACTGCAAAGCACACACGCCTTTTATTGTTTTGTTAAATAAGAAAAAGTAGTGTATGAACCAACTATGAAACAATGACGCCAGATACGATACGACTAATTAAAAGACGAAGACGACGACGACGAGGACGATTTCGGGAAAGAAAAACAAAAACAAAAGAAAACAAAAACAAAGGGAAAAGGAGGAAAAAGAAACGAGTTGCTGGTGTTTTTTTTTTATTATCCCGTTTTCGGTTGAATATTATTTTATTTTATTTTTTTTAATGAAAATTGTTATCGACGGGTCGACAAGAGGTAGGAGTTTGCGTCGGTGGGAATTAGTCACGTGTCGTTTTAGTCATGTGATATATATATAAGAAGAAGAGAAGAGATGCGAGGAAAAGAGTTGGGGGAAAGGGGAAAGACAGGCAAATAGGAAAAGGGATCGTAGTTGAATTCTAATTTAAACGTATTTATACACACATAATCAGTCTATGTCAAAGTACAACTGGATTGGATATAGATCTAATTATTTACAAGTGATCATTGAGTTGTAATTCTGTTTCTAGGGAGGGGGTTTTTGTTTGTTTTCTAATCAATGTCTAATTTCTTTAGGGACTCATCCCTTTTCAAACCAAGAAATAGATCTTCTTTATTCACTAATTCTAAAGTGGTTAAGATTACTACTCCAGTTACATCTAATGATGGTAAGCAAGGGTCTAATTTAATAGATTCATTGGAGCGATCCAACACTGGTTCGGTGAAAACTGACGATGAAGATGATCGGGAGGGCAACATCTTTAATGCTAGATCAACCAATGATGAAACTGAAGATGAAACCATCACTGAAGATGATGATGACGAAGATGATGATGGATTAGAGATCACTGGTGTTAGAGCTGCCACTACAGCTGTCACATCGACTACCACCACTGTGGAAAACACATCTAACATTGTCCATCACGATGATCAAAGTATCACTCCCACCCCTATTGCAAAATCACCTAATCATACAATTGCAAACAATGAACCTGACAGTTCAACTGTCACTGACAATACCAGTTTCAGTAATAATAAAGACGATGTGTCAATGGAGTATTTATTAGGTGTCATCTCCCGGTTGAATGACAGTAATAAATCATTAGATGATAAATTGAAGACAACCAAATTACAAAACAACCAATACAAGTCAAAGATCGATAAATTCAACAACACAGTTAAGATGCTACACGATAAATTGAATTCATTACAATGGCAATTGAAGGTCAATTTGAGTAAAGACTCCACTACATTCCAATCGATGTGCCACAAAGTGCAAAATACAAACAGTGAATTGACTAATGAATTGAAGATTGTAAAATTCACCATGAAACAAAACAATGACACCATTGATTGCATGAAAAAGAAATACGAATCATTGAAACAACAATTGATCATGTGTAATAAGGACCTCTCCAAAAGTAGAATGGAATTGTCCAATTCAAAGGAGAAATTAAATGATTTATCAGGGAGATTATCGGAAGAGAAAATCAAAAATGATAAATTAACCAACAATTTACATGAATCTAGATTGAAATTAGAACAGAATTACATAGATGAATGTAATACCACTAATGGTAATTACACAAATTTATGTAATTCATTGACTGATTTAAAAACCCAATTCATTGATAATTTAAAGTTTGTCATACCCCCCACACTTTATTTCTTTTTCTTTTTTTTTTTAAGTTTTTAAATTTTTACTAACAATACAAAAAAACAAACAAAAACCAAATAGAAACTTGTCAAACAAATACAATGAATCCAATTCCATTAATCAATCTCGAACTGAGTCAATCATCACTAATATCAATGATAAATTCAATGATGTGTTCCAAAGATTCAATGATTTACAAACCACTTTGCAACAACACGGAATCAATCTAACTGAGCTCACCGATTCATCATTCAAAGCATTGTCTGATAACATCAATGATCAATTAGTTCAACTACAAACTTCATTCAAGGAAACAATCAATGTCTCCAATGAGCCATTGATTAATGGATTACCAAATGTGTCAAACACAATGGAAAACATCAGTAAACAAATTCTCATTCTTGACTCTAAGATTGAAACCAATGATAACATTAAAGAACAAGCTCAATTGCAATATAAAGAACTATCTGATAAGTTCAACACACTTCAAGTGCAACACAATGAATTGACCGAGGAATGACAATCTGAGAAGGATCAAAATGCTAAATTGTTAATGCAATGTCAAATCAGTGATGAATGCAAGGTTAAATCTATGGCTAAAGTGGAATCCCTACAAGGAACCATCGATCAATTAACTAAACAATTGACTGCTGCACGTGATAAGATCAATGACTGTTCAAACTCATTCAAGTTAGAAAGACATGATTTAGTGAAAGGGTTTGAAGGCAAATTAAGGGCTCAGGATGAATTGCTCAAATTGGCGAATTCGGAGATTAAACAATTACGTGACAAATGTAAAGATGAGAATAATGATTGTATCATCAATGACCACAAGGGAAGAATCAATGAATTAACTGAAAATGTTAACAAGCTTAACAAGACAGTGAGAGATTATGAGACTTCATTCAAGACAAACCAAAGATCGTTGGGGAAGTTGAAAACTGAATCAAATAAAAAGGATGCTAAGATATCTGTGTTGTTAGATGATATCAAGGATAAAAAGAATGCCGTTGTCGATTTGAATGACCAAATAGTTCAATTACACGCTGAAAATTCATCATTGGAGAAGAAAATTGGTGAATTGTCACTTGACATCAGCAACACAAAAGATCAATTGCTCAGTTTAGACAAGGACAAGGAACGGTCTACTGGGAAATTGTTGAAGGCTAACCAATTGCAATTAGACCAGTTCAATAAGGAGAAGGATAAATTGGAAGTTAATTACACAAATACAATATCATTGTTAAACAAGGAAAATGATAAGTTAACTAATCTGTTGCTAGAGAAGGATAAAAGAATCAATGAAACTACAGATACTTTAAAACGATTGGAAGACCAATTAAATTCTAAAATCGGTGAACTCTCTGACAAACAAACCCAGTTGAATACACTTTCCCATGAGATTGATTTCTTGAAAAAGGCCCGTGATTTGAAGCCAGTGTTTATTGATACTACCACTGCCGCTACTAGTACTACTACACCATCACAACGCAAACCAAATACGAATCAAAGGAAATCAAGAGAAAAGAAAATTAACACTCCATTGGCAACTACTACCAATGGTCCTGTTGCAAGAAACAAAAGAAAACTAATTGCAAACAGTCAATCTCAAGACACACAAAAGAAATCCAAATCGGCTAAGCCATTGGTGTTACAAGATGAGGACTCATTGGATTTGTTTGATTTCCCCGATGATGGGCCACTTTGCTCCAATAATGGTAGTACTCATAGAAAGACTTATTTGAAAAGGTTATAATGATACCCTGGGTATTCTTCTTCATTAATCACTTATAATACCTATTACTTTGCAATGTGCATTCCAAATATAAAGGTTTTTTTCTGCCGTTTAAAAATTCTATACATAATTAATAACCAAAAAGTAACGTAAAATAAAACATAACATTAATATAAACATGAAGATAACCATAAAAAAAAGAACACTATCAACACACCATTAAAGTTCTTCACTTAATTCTTCAACAACATCTTCAACATTCAATCTATGCATGAATACTACTCTTTTGTAATTCTCTCTATCGACATGCAACACAGGGATGTCGTATCTGTAACAATCAAACCAATTTTCATTCCCTGGAGCTTCAATGTCCACCAACTGTAAATCAATTTTACCATCTGCCACCAGAGGTTTTATATCATCGTCTTTTAAGATCTTCTGATTCAGTTGAACCTTGGCTTCTTCACATAGCGGACAGTTTTCCTTCGTGAAGAAGGTCAATTTGATGTCCGGTATGTTTCTGTTCACAGTGGAATTGAACCTGCTTATTAATGATCCTCCCATGGGATTGATTGACAAAGGCCTTAACGATCTTAAAAACATTGTATGTATATTTAATGAACCATGGATATCGTTCCATTTAAAAGGACGAAAAGACGAAAGCAAAGGAGGCAAAAGGGGTTTAAACAAAATAAACAAATACTTTTGTTATAGATCGCTTTTTATCTCTGTGTGTTTCCTCTTTACAATTTCCATTTTGTTTCATTTCCCACTTTGTTCAATATTTCAGAGCAAAACGATTAGATTTTCCATTTTACAATTATAAATTCTACAAGTCTAATATCATGAAAAGACAGATTAAAATTTTATATTAATTTAAATTTTTGTTATGTAGAGGAGATAGAGATAGACGTAGTTTAAATATAGAGGAAGAAACAAAACCCTTAAGCAACTAATTCAACGACACCACCAACAGCTCTGATCTTTTCTTCAGCTAACTTGGAAACGTATCTAGCCTTGACAATGACTGGAACTTCTGGTAATCTACCCTTACCTAAAACCTTACCGTAACCTAAGGCTAAGGTATCAATGACAACAGCAGCGCTCTTGGAAGAAGCAGCTAACTTTTCATCCTTGTTTTCAACTAAGGACCATAATTGATCTAAGTTGACAACTGGTTTCCAGAAATGGTTTTGTTGCTTGTGGAAGTATCTCATACCAACCTTACCAAAGTAACCTGGGTGGTACTTATCTAAGTTGGTTCTGTGGTGATGTTGACCACCGGCCATACCTCTACCACCAGGGTGCTTTCTGTGCTTACCAACTCTACCGTTACCGGCTGTAATAATAATGTTGAAGTGAAAACAACAAAATGTTAGTATTCAAAACTTTACTTTTTGCTTTTAAATTTGATTTATCAAAAATAGATGTAAAAAAAAAGATATAGTTCATTCATGTGGTTATGTTGGAAAAGCTTTTTTCTTCTTCAGTGGTTTCAATAAATAAGTCTATTTGGATCGTTTAACATGATTGAACCGTTTGCTGTGTATAATGGTCACATTTTTAATCTCTTGTAGATTAAACTATTCTTATATGGTTTCAAACTTTCATATGAAAAATATTATTACTACAGTCTAATTGTATCAAATCAAAAATCGTTGACCATTTGTTTCCACTTGGTTGTACTTTCATATCTGTTGTTTAATTTATTGGTAAATTCATTTTATTATATGTATGTCTTGATTTTGTCAAATTCACTTCTATCCAATTTGATAGTCAATCTTGTACAAGTGTGTGTCGATTCACATTGTAATTCTGTCAATATCGTAATATCGATTTTGAAAACACTCCAACATTCATCTTGTAGTTGTATTGTAAATGGATATATTACTGAATCTCTCAAGTCTTTATTATTCTTCTTTCACAAAATAAACTCTTATTTCAATACATCTCTTTTTGCTTATAAACCATTGGATTGGTAATTGATTTAATATTGGAGACATACCTGAGACGTGACCTCTGTGCTTTCTAGTTTTAGTTAATCTGGTAGGCATTGTATTATATGATTATTGATTAGCTATGCTTAATGTATCAATCAAAAGAAGACAGTGTATATGTGTGTAATGTGTATAGGATAATTTTTAAAGGTTTAATCTACTATGAAAAATTTGTTGAAACAGACACAGACCCAGAACGAGAGACAGAGACAGAGACAGAGCGAGAGACACATAGAGAGAGCACCCACCCATTCCCATACTGAGCGAGAAACTGATAGGAAAAAGTACTGTCACGTGACAGAGCGATTAGTTGGAGAGTGTGTCGCTGTTACTGTGAGTGGGGTGCGCGAGAGTGTGTGTCTGTGACTCGTGTTTGTAGTGGTGAGGAAAAAAGACCAAGAGCGAGGGTATTGTAACCCTCGATACATGCACGTGACTATACATTCAGTTAATTTTGGAGAGATCTGCCCCATGAGGCTCATCCTCGTAACATACATTTAATAAAGCAAACCCATTGAGTGAATTATATAACTATAAAGTGAACCAAGTAATAATAATGATGATGAGGAAAACCAAATATTAAACCAAGGAAAACATGAATATGAATGATGAATGAAATCACATAACAACATGACAAAAAGAGAAAACATATAAGCAAAAGAAAAAGAAAAAAACAAACAATAAAGGAAACTATAAAAGTAAACACCCTACCTCCAAAATAAAAAATACAGCCAACTATTCTTCTCTGTCCTCTAAACCCCAAACATCAGCATACGTTTCTTTACCCTTCGTCTCAGGGAAGAAGTTTTTGATGTACCAGTAAAACACAGCACACACTAATGCAAATAGTAAATAAGTGTATCCTCCAATGGCAGAGTTTAACAAGGGGAAAACAGATCCAATGATGAACACACTGACCCAGTTACAGTCCGTGGCAAAACTTTGCGCCAAATCCTTAACCTCCACCTGTGACACTTCACTGACGTATAGGAATGGGATTGGTCCAGTACCAATGGCAAACGAACCAACGTACACAAAGATACTCAACACTGTTAACCCAGCTGATGAGAACAAGATACCTATACTCAATCCAACACTGGCGAATCCCATGATCCCCACCGATGTTAACAACAATGGAATTCTTCCTAATCTATCCAAAAACATAGATGCGACAAACGTAATGACCATATTGATGATACTGATCAAGCAATTGACCAATATGGCCTCACCTGGGAACAGATCAGTTAAAATCTTCACTCCATAGAAGATAATGGAATTGATCCCTGCAAACTGTTGTCCCAGCATGGAATACATGGCGACTTTTCTGGAATTCGTGTAATTATCGTTGACTAAATACTTGTACAAATTTAAACTCTTCAAACTTGGATTGGTTTCGATTAATTGTAAATGCTTGCTCTTTTCGTGTTTCCAAGTGTCCACCAAGCTGTCACATAAGGTTCTATCACCGTTTCTAAACTCAACTAATATCTTCATACCATTGACTTCATCACCGTGGTGTAAGATCAACCATTTAGGTGATTCATCTAAGAAAAGTAACACGGCAAACAATGTCACCAACCCTAAGATACTACCCGTGAACAAGATGGATCTCCAATCTTCCAGTGTAGTCCATTTAACAGCTAACAATTGAGTCAATAAGATACCTGCATTGACACTGACTTGATTCAATGATCCCAAGAACCCTCTCAATTCAATCGGTGATATTTGATTGATATATAAGGGAACAAACACAATGGCAAACCCAGCACCTATACCACTGACAAATCTACCGAATAACATCCCAGCGAATGACTCTGCCTTAGCTTCAAGGTAAGATCCAATGGTGTAAAACAATGCAGTGACAAGGAAACTTAACTTTAAACCTCTATGAGAACTCAATCTACCAGCGACGGTAGATGACACTAACCCACCAATGGAAAAGATCGATGTTATCAAACCAATTTGAGAGTCTGACAATGATAACACTTGTTTAATCATAGCCTCTGGAGCGTTCAATTCTGACATATGATACCCATATTGCACTGAATTTAAACACACAATCGCAGTGGAGACAATCAACTTTGACGACCAACTTGATGAGCCCCTTGATGAACCAACTAATGGTGATGATGAGGAAAGATGAAGTAATTCAGGAGGCGAATTATTATTGTTAGCCATTCGTGATGTTGTTATTAATGATTAAATGAAGTTATCCTGTATGCTCCATTGCATTGATTCAAACAAAGGGGGGGGGAGAATGCTGCTATCAGATCGATGACAGGTCCTTTATCTTTAAATCAAAAAAAAAAATACAAAACACAAAAAAATTGAGCCTCACAAAAGAGAACAGAGAGAAATTATAAAAGAACAAAGGGAACAAGAGCTAAGTCCATTTTGTATACCCCACTATCGATTGATTTGGTTAAAATTTCAACACAGCCAATCACTATACCAAATATAACAGAAAGCATAAACAACATCCAATTACAAATGAGTATAGATCCCAAAGCATTGGATAACACTACGATTAACGAGGAATCCAGTGCGGAACAAAGACAACAACTTCGAGAGAGTTTCCAAGATTACTTAGACTCAGATGTGGGTTTACATCAACGATTAGGATTACCGGCTCCAGTTCGTATTGCACTAGTCACCAGTGCTGGGTTATTGGTGGGTGGTGTAGGTGGTATGATGCACGGTTACAAGAGAGCTTCATTGAAATACCTTGCATCGAATTCTCATCGGTTACCAACGTCATTCAATGGATGGTATTTCTACCATAAACGGAAAGGTTATTACTGTTTGAAGGAAAGTATGTTGATGGGGTTGAGAACAGGTGGTAAAGTGGCATCGTTTGTGTTTTTAATGTTTTCCATGGAGGCTGGTATTGATTATATGAGGGGTGGATTGTTTGACTTTACAGACACGATGATGGCTACTTGTTTCAGTGGGTTTTTATATGCTTGGGCACATAAAATGAACAAGGTTCAAGCTAAGGATTTGATCAGAAGAGGTGGTAAGTTGGGTATTTTCTTTGGTTTAGGTCAAGATTTATTACAGTTTGTGAAGGGTGCTGACGTTTGGTACCTGAGTAAATTCTTCAACGTCCAACCAATGAGATTAAAAGATAGAGTGTTGAAGCCAGAATGAATTGGTCTAATCGTTATTTATTAAGATAGTCTTTGTAATTACATAGAAGTATATAGAACATAATAATAATTTTTTTTCTCTTTGTACATATTGTTTTATTGGTCATCATCTTCTTCATCATCGTCATCGTCTAGATTTGGCACTGGGTAATTCAAGATAACAGCTATACCTGTCAATTGGTTCAACTGTTCCCCAGAATCATGTAAACTGGAAAACACAACCACATCACCACCGTCTTCCTTGACCTTCTCCGTCAATTCAATGTAATATTTCCTCTTTTGAATGTCATCTGTTTTAAACAAGGAATCTGTGATCATCAATGTCTTCACAGCACCACCTAATTCAATGGCCTTCACCACTTCTTGTTCTCCGTACCAGGCCTTACCTAGGTCATCGTTTAACAATTTAGAGAATTCATCGAACAATGCAACGTTTTGTTGGAATTTTGTATCTGACAATTGCTTCACCAATTCAGGGGTCTTCAATGCCTCTTCGAGCCCTTGCAAGTAACCAGTCGATGAATGTG
Organism: Ambrosiozyma pseudovanderkliftii; assembly: GCA_003707895.3. Lineage (NCBI taxonomy): Eukaryota > Fungi > Ascomycota > Pichiomycetes > Pichiales > Pichiaceae > Ambrosiozyma > Ambrosiozyma pseudovanderkliftii. The sequence goes on from PPLW03000036.1 coordinate 137,628, forward strand.
CCACGACGAATTTGGATTTACTTTGAATCAATGGTTTGTCACCAATGGCCACAGCGATGGCCATGATCTTATCCAACAGCATTCTACCGATGAACCCTGGTGATGCCAACACTATCGCCTTCAATGAATCGATTTTCAAATGTCTCAGCACAGATTCAGCAGTCATCTCTATAAATTTCTGTAATGCCTTATCGTGCTGACTGGAATCACCACGTCTTTTCCTTGGTATACTTTTCTCCACTTTAGCTCGTAACACAGTCATGTTTTCAGTGATCAAACACACATGAGCGACTCCTTCCTCCAACACCACGGCGCCAACTTCTGCCTTTGCCTCGATGGAACAGGAATCATTGACCAATGTCAATGCCACTTCATCCCATGACTGTTTGTACAATGTGAATTTCTGGTTAAACTCCAATTCAGCAGTGTGGTACGATCCCATCGGGACATCATCGTGTTGTTCAGTGGTTCTTCCCTTGATTCTCATCGATTCATCACTAGGTGTGAAGTCGATGGATTCAATGGCTAATGACAATTTGATCAATTTTCTAGTAGTGGCACCACCACCGTTGCCTGCTCCCGTGGATGATTTTTTAACATTCCGTAATGTTTTCAAAGTGATTTCATCGTCCTTTGATATTAAATTGTAAAGAACCCAAAGGTCTTCTTTGTCCTGGGGGATCAAAGTGATCGTCCCACTTCTGTCCTTTTCGAATTGTTCTGCCAATAACTTCATTGGATTAGATCGATATGATAAATAGACAATCGAATATGATGTCTGTTAAAAAGTGAAAGACACGTGTGAATTTTAAATGGAGTATGGATTGAATGATTGAATGATATAATGATATCAATCCAATCCATCAATCGATATAGTTTCCCTCACAATTTTCCCCTTTTTATGCAAAAAAAAAAATTACTTGAGCGGCTCATACAATACCTTGCTTGAGACTACTAATAAAGACTACACCAAACAAACGATTGAGATGAACTGATATGATTGAATTAATTTGCATGTATAAATAACGATAACGATAAGAATATGGATAAATGATACCGATAACGAAATTTTATTTTCTTCTTCTTTTCCAATTGATAAAATGAATAAACAATTTTTTTTTTGAGCACAAAAACCAAGACATCACAGATCTAAAACAAAAATGAGGAGGAGGAGGAGTGGGGGAGGGGGCAATGAAGGGAATGAAAAAGTTGGATTATATATAAAAAAAAGAGTAGAAACAAGAGAAAAAAACAAAACAAACAGGAAAACAAATCATTAAGTAGTAAGTAGTTGGTTGGTTGGATGGTTGGTTCTAAAAAAAAAACAAACAAAAGAAAACAAATCAACGAACATTAGCGTTCACAATAGAATTGTTTTTACACAATTCTCCATTCTTGTTAATCAATTTAGCATTTGGTTTACCATCTTGTTTGTAAATGACATTACATTCTTCATCAGTGGAGAAATGTGGTTGAACAGTTTCCCAAATCTTCTTCTTTGGATTCAACACCTTCTCTGGCACCCCGTCAAATCCTTCAAAGAAAATCTTATCACCTGGTTTTGAACCCTTTGGAGGATTGACAAATTCAACCTTTTCATCATCAGATGCACATAAAACCATGGCACATGACTTGATACCTCTCATAGTCACTGGTTTCAAATTAGCAATGACAATGACATATCTCTCTTGCATCTCCTCCAAGGAGAAATGTTTAACCAATCCAGAACACACAGTTCTTGGTTGACCATCCTCATCACCCATGTGGATCGTAGACACATACAACGAATCTGCATTTGGATGCTTGACAGCCTTTTCAATGAACCCCACTCTGAAATCAATTAGAGATGGGTTTGGAGGAACCTCAGCAGCCTTAGCCTTAGCGGCAGCTTCAGCATTGGCCTTAGCCTTAGCAGCCTTTTTAGCCTCCTTAGCAGCCTTAGCAGCCTTTTTAGCTTCATCATCCAATCCTGATTCCTTATTCTTCAATTTTTGTTCTTTAATTTGAGGAGCTGCATCCTTTTGCTTTTGAATCTTCTCTTGTTTAGCAGCTTCATCAACCTTCTTCTTCTTTTGTTTAAACTCTCTTGGTAATTTAATGGAATAATCAATCTTCAATTTAGCATCGTCTGGAACATTAACCAGAGTGTTTTGAATCAGATCACACCATCTTATAATGTGTCTGTTTTTAGCCAAATCATCAATCGATGTCCATAATGCCGCCAATGGAAACACAACTTTAAACACAGACACATCAGCAGTGGATGGTTTAGTACCAACTAGATATGTCTTTGATCTCAATGAATCATTCAGTTGAGGTAAAAATTCATTGGCAGTGGATGTCAATGTCTCCCATTGGGATTTTAATGCCAACTCTTCATTGGTGAAATTTGATTCATCAATGTCATTGATCGTCAAATCTTGAACTAATGTAGCTAAATCAGTCATTATTGTATTTGTATATATGTTATTGATATTATTGATATTATTGATTGATTGATTGGTTGATTGATTGATATTATATATTCAATAAAAACAAAGCAAGAAAAAAAACAAAAACAAAAAAAAGGACTTGAAAATGTTGAATGTGTTGTGTGTTTTAATATATTTTGTATGTTTCCTTTCCTTTCAATACTTACCTGTATTCTGTAAGTCTGTGTGTGTAACCCGTTTTCTTCAAAAGAAAAAAAAAAAAGAAAAAAAAATTTGGCAAAAGGAGTGAGACGAGAGAGAAAGAAAGAAAGAAAGAGAGTTAGAGAGAGTTAGAGAGAGAAAAAAAAAACTACTTTTATATATATATATTAAAAGGATAAATATGGATGGATATAATATATATATGTAACAGTACAGTACAATACACTAAATTACAAGTACATAAATTTCATTCTCCTCCTTCACCTTCACCTTCACCTTCACCTTCCTTGTCGTTGTCGTTGTAGTCTCCACTCTTGTAATGTGTACTTCAAACTAATTTCAAAAAATTCAAAAAAATTCAGAAAGAGAAATAGAGAGAAATAGAGAAAAAAAGAGTTTTTTTTTCGGGCGGCTCATTTTAGTCTCCTTAGCGGTTAAACATGTTATATATGTTATATATGTTAGAGATAGAGACGATAGTCGCGTCGATCACGTGATCTGCAGGATGGGGAATTTTTTGATTTTTTTTTTGACACATTTTCGGTGCGGAGTTTGATTTTTTATTTTTTTATTTTTTTATTGATTTTATTTATTTAATGTCTAGATTATGTATATGTGTTTGTAGTGAGTGGGTATTATGTACATTGGGGTAAATTTACATATTTACATGTTTACAAAAAATGTTGAATGACGTTTTGATTTAAGGGGGATAGTTTGTTTCATTGTTTTAAATTATTTCAAATTATTCGGAGTTTGGAGTTTGGAATGATAAACAGTGGTGAAGTGGTTGGTTTAATTCATCCATTGAATTAAGAATTATAATAAATTATTTGGAATTTTATTTATTTTTATTGAATGGTTTGTTAATTTAATCGGTATTCGAATGTTTCATTTAAAAATTGTATAATTGTATAATTGTAAATTCGGTTTTTCTTTTTCTTTTCTTTTTCTTTTTCTTTTTCTTTTTAATGGGTTTTCAATTCAATTCAATGATTTGATGAATCATTCGGATTAAAAAATCAATGAAGAAAATTATAGAGTAGAGTAATTATTATTAATTATTATTTATTTAATTGAAATAATTTGGAACAATGGAACAATAGATTGATTGAATCGAAAGAATTTTTTTAATTGAAATCTAAGGGGAATTAAAAAGAATTAATTTTAAAAACTTGCATTTGTTCTATTAAATTTAAATTTAATCTTTACTTGATTGATAAGTGGATACCAAAGAAAGAAAATATATATATATATATATATATATATATATATATGTAAAAGTATATATGGTCCCTCCCCTCCTCCTCAATCAATCAATTAATCAATCAATCAATTGTAATCTTCAATGTTAACATTGAAGATTAACATTGGCAACAAAGGACGGTGGAGACACTCCAGATCCAATAGCATCATTGGTACCAGTCATCCCAGTTAATTTAAATCTAGGTGAATAATGGATACTGTATCCACCATCGTTAAACACAGAGAAAATTTGAATGTAATAATACCCATCGGTACCCAATGTTGGATCCACATTGATGGTGATTGAATTTTCACCAATAAATGGTTCATTGATCAATGCAAGTCCCTGGATGTTATCATTGGAACCAGTACACAGTAGAAAACTGTATCTAGAGATATCATTCAAACTGGGATGATCACCATCGTCCTTCCATGAAATTTCAATGGAATCTGTTGTTGCTGTAAAACTGTCACCAATGGTGGGGAGAATGAATTCAACATCAGCTTGGCAAAGTGTTATAAATAAAAGTGTTAAAATTAAAATGAATTTCATTGTATTTGTCTGTCTGTATGTGTGAGTGTGAGTGTGAGTGTGAGTTGTGTCGATGCCTTTGTCGTCTTTAAAATCCACAGATTCCACCGTACCAGATATTATAAATTAGAAATCAACCACTGATACTTGAATCTTTAAACTAACTAGCTAACCTTAAAATAATCAATCAATTAATCGATTAATTAATGAAAGTCTATTTAACTAACTAACTAATTAAGTAACTACCTTGCCCTCCTTGTCTTTTGTCTTATCGCATCGGAATCAATTTTTGTCGGTGTAAAGATGGTTTTTTTTTCTCTCTCTCTTTTTTTTTACTTTACTTTACCCCAGTCAGATATATATGATTACGTCAGCATTGTTTGTCCCTTTTTTTTGTTTTTTTTTCCTCTTTTCTTCCCCTTCACCACAATTTTCTCTTTTTGTATGTGGAATCGGAGAAATTCAATTCGTTTCGTTTCGATTCGTTTCGTTTCGTTTAACTAGTAATACGTTCTTGTTTAGCTTACATGAAATATCACAGTGGAATCAATATCCTCTCTCCTCTATTAATTCTTTACATTCACTGAAGAAAGAACAAAAAAACAATCATTTTTAATTAATTCAAAATCATTATTGCATATTCATGATTTACATAACATTATCAACAAGTTTCTTATACTAGATTTTAAGTAGTTTTACAACAGTCAATAAAATAAATAAATAATAATGCCCAATTTGTCTGAGAATTCAAATAAAGATCCACCATTAAACGTAACAAATGGTGTCATGCAACCGATACAGTCAACTACCACTACCACTACCACTACCACAACAGATAAAGATGGGAAACCCATCAAACGCAGAAGACGAAGCGTTAAAAAGAAAGTCTCTAAAGCATGTAACCATTGCAGAAAGGCTCATATGACTTGTGACTCTGATAGACCATGTAAACGGTGTATCGCTAGGGGGTTAGCTGATACATGTGTCGATGCTCCTAGAAAGACTAAAAAATATTTACTAGATTCCCATCCAAGTACCGATGGTGCTGCATCTGACTCGTCATTGTCTGTGCCCATGTCCAATCACACATCAACAACGGTATCTACCATTAACGGTAACAAAGATGCAGTGCCATTGCCTGTGATACCCAATACAAACAACACTGCCAATGCTGCATTACCACCATTACCGTTACCGTTACCTCCTCAAACAACGACTGCAAAGACAAGTAATTCCACCACCATGGCAACGATCAAGGAGGAACCATCAGATAAGACCTTCCTTTCCACTGCCGCTGATTTAGAGTATGCAATTTTGGGGAACATCATTCAACAAGACTTTGTCAGTCCAGATGCTACATCAAACACGAATAACCCTCAGTTCATGAGTCCATCGTTGAGTGCATCCAACTCTGATCATGACATTGAATACTTGAATTACCAACCGTTGATGTTTCAACATTCCTCATCGGATGGACAAACAGGATCACACATTCCCCACGCTCATACAAACGGTGGTGCAACGCAATCTCAACACGCTTCTTCCCATCCACCTCCACTGTTCAACAACGGGTATCAACAATCAATTCCAAAATCTGCGTCATCACCTACATTACAACATCAAGTTCAACAACAACACCAACAGCAGCAGCTGCAACAACAACAACTCCCAACTGCAGTGACGTCAGACTCTGCAGCACAAACGTCCAATGGTCCAATAGATCTGTACTCTTCAGCTCCAAGATGTGACGCCAGCACTAATCAATACTTTATTGGAACGATGATGACTATAGATGGTATTAAAACGTTCACTTTCCCACAGATTGTCAAGATGATTTCACAGTTTAAAAACCAAAACCCCATTGAATTCAGAAATAGAAACAAACGGTCAGCTATTTCCTTCTCCATTGGTGTGTTGAACGATCAGATAGATGATGTGCTACTGGCAAAATCCAATACGACAAGCAGTAAACACGATAATGACAAACAACAACATGACAATAAACTGAACAATAATGGCAATAACCTTAATAATGACAACAACAATAACAATGACAAATCGAAATCTGTCATTAACACAATGAAGATTTCAAACTTGATGAAAAACAATCAGAATGTAACCCCGTGTGGTTTGAAATTCGATGAACCAAGTGAAATTTACTCCAATATTAAAAACCCATTCTCGTACGTTAAACCATACCATGATTTAAACACGTACTTGAAACGAAGATTCGATAAATTACATTTGCTTTCAATGTCAAAGTCCATGGCTGAGTACAGACCGTCGTTTATCGCTAGTATGATTCGGTTGAAGGAGGATGATTTGATCTTTGCAGAACAATGTTTCCAGAGAACTCTCTTGGAATACGATAATTTCATTTCTTTATCGGGAACTCCAACACTGGTGTGGAGACGGACGTCACAGATAGCTTATGTAGGTGATGAATTTTGTATATTAACTGGTTGGTCAAAGGATCAATTATTGAATAAGAGTACATTCGCCGTGGAGATCATGGACGATAAGAGTTGTGTTGAGTATTTCCAATTGTTCTCGAAGATTGCATTCGGTGATTTCAGAGGTGCCACCATGACAGAATGTACGTTGTTGACACCTAATAGAGAAAGTATTAGAACTAGTTGTATTTGGACATTGAAAAGAGACGTGTTTGGTATTCCAATGATGATCATAGCTAATTTTTTACCTATTTTAACTTAAACTGTGTAGTTAAGTTATTTATTATTTACTTCTTTCTGTATATATATATATATATATATATATTAGTTTACCTTTTTTTCCTTTTAATGATATTACGATTCTTTTCAAAATAATTATATAAATATATTTTGTAAACACACAACAAAGAAAATACTAGAGGAGGAGGATGGAGGGGGTATAATACGTTACTTTGATTAAAATGATTGATAACCAAGCAACATAACCAAAAGCCACAAAACAAGAAGGGGGGGTAAAAAGGGACAAAAAAAAGTTAGTTTAAAATGAAATACAGCAGGAAAAGCTAATGAAGATTGGATATATATATACTGATTATATTAGTTTGATTGGAAAAAGTCTGTGAAAATGAATGGTGGTGGATCTATTGAGATAAGATCGATTTGACAAATTCAACATAATCCACGGTTTGTTCATCGGTGACATTGACACCTTTCAACAATTCATCAACTTCAGAATCTGACAATTTTTCACCGACACTGGTTAAAATGTATTTCAACTCACCGACACCGATGAAACCAGTCAAGTTCTTATCAAAGATTTGAAATGCCTTAACGTAATCTTCCACACCACCTAATTTCTTGAAACCGTTTGGTCTGTTGATCAATTCCACGAATTTGGCGTAATCCAATTCAGATGGTAATGATGATTCCAATTCAGAGATCTCTTGTAATGTTGGGTTTTGACCGATGGATCTTAACAAATCACCAAGTTGAGTAGTTGGCACAGATCCAGTGGCCTTTCTGTCAAATAATGCAAAGGCATCCTTGTAAATCTTTTCATCTGCTGTAGTGGTTGACTGTATTAAATGGAAGAATATAAAGTATATTCAATGTAATTGTGTTAGTAATTTAAAACGTGTCATTCATGGAATGGTGTCTGTGTGAAACACATAACTTGCATTTTGATCTCAATCCCTCTGCCATGTTATATACCATCATCAACGTCGTTGTGTGTGGGATCAAATCAAAACCACTGAAGAAGTCACATACCATATTGTGGTTTATTTATATATTAATTGAACGGGTATTATAGTTTGTACTGGAATCAATGGAATGTGTGTGTAGTAATCGTTACCCTTTTGTTCACTCATTTTTGTTTTTGTTTATGTTTTGTTTTGTTTTTCTAGCGTCTCTAAGTTTTGTGTGTGCGTCTGTTTCGGGAAACTCACCACACAAACAAAATGCAAAAAAAAAACAAGTGAAATTATCGACCTTTTTCATTAATGCAAGTACTGCGTCGATCGACTAATATCACGTGATCATTCTTTACACTTTTTGTTTGCTTTAAAATTCTCTTAGTCTTTTAGAATTCATTCATATGAATGAATCAAACATTTGAACCCTTTTTTCTTTTCTACATTATTCTGTTTTGTCACAATATTGAAAATATTGCGGTATTACCTATACGTATCAAATGAGTGGATACCCTTCGTTGGAAAGACTTTCAGTGTTCAAGACCAAACTTCCACCATGTTCACTTCGATTGAACCAATTAGACGATGAAATCATATACCTTGGTACATATAAACTAGTACAAGGTGACGAACGATACGGATCAATTGAAATTTACAAACATGACAATTCCACCAATGAAGTGGTTAAATTAAGGGAATATCCCACGGATGGTGCCATATTGGATTTGAAGATCGATCCTTTTGATCCATTGAAACTGTGCAGTGTTCATTCCACCGGTAATTTAATACTGTGGTCTATTGACTCAGACAATTACAGCCAATTGACTCAATTGGCAGATTTGAAAGTGTTCGATAAAAGTGAATTGATAACGTCGGTGAATTACCATAAGGTGTTTCGCAGTACATTGACAGTGTCCACCACGTATGGTAATTGCTGTGTTTTGGAATTGTCCAACGATGGTACAATCACTAAAAAGACATCATTTGGTTACGACGATGAATCCCCGATTCATGATCTTGAGTGCTGGTACGCTGAGTTTGGATCACAACCACATTTGGAGAATGTGGTTTTCTCTGGTGGTGATGATAGGAAATTAATAGCCAATGATATAAGAACATCGGGTAACGGGGATGGTAGTGGGTACATCTTTGAAACTGATAGAATTCACGATGCTGGTATTGTCTCCATTTTACCTTCCTCCGATAACTTCTGTTCGGGAAATCCATACACCCTTTGGACTGGATCTTACGATGATCATTTGAAAAGTTTAGACCTTCGAGTGGTGCCACCAATGAATTTGATCAAGGGAATGCCACCTAAAGTCAAGAGTCGAGTGAATTTAGGCGGAGGTGTTTGGAAGTTGATCCCCGATCCAAATTGTTCCACTATAGTGTTGACTTGTTGCATGTACGATGGTGCTAGATTGGTCTCGACGGACGATACCGGTTCTGAGATCACCGTTGACAATTACTTCAAGGCAGACCATGATTCAATTCTTTACGGTGGTGATTGGATCAATGGCAAGATTGCCACTTGTAGCTTTTACGATAATGTCGTTCAAATTTGGAATTCAAACAATTCGACCAACTCACCAGACACGGAGAAATCGTGAATTAGGGGGTGAGTGGATCATGTATACATATATTTTATAGACGTTTATAGAACAATAATGATTGACCGGTATTTGCATTGTATTTAAAAGTCTCTACATATATGGTACAAAGTGAAGATCGTGGAAACCGTTTTTTTCCCTTTCCTGACTCCTGTGAGAGAACAGGAACAGTGAGAGTTAACAGGTACTTGGTACTTGGTGATTGGAACATAAATAATTTAAACAATTTTATTAATATTAATATATACATAAACATAAAAGGGGGGTGGACCTAATACTTGGCTAGACTAGGCAAACAAGCATCGATCCTGTAAATGGTATCCGTCATTTCTTTTTATCATCAGCTTGTTCAGCTACCCATGCCTTTAACTCTTCCCATTTGACTTCACTTTGTTCAGGGTTGGCAATAAGATCTTTATCGATCCATACACTCTTTGGGATTTGATTCTTCACACACACAATGGATGGAATATCGTTCACTTGGTACGTTAGCAACAAATCTTTATTATCGTATTCATCACTTTCGATGTCAACCATGTTGATTGATTTATCATCGTCCAATTCGTAACCGACGATTCTTTGCAATGCCCCAGTTTGTTTGTTTGATGCCGTTTCACCTCTCACGACAAAATTCAACAGTAAAGGAGGCTTTGTGTTCAACAAGGGTTGCAATTCAGCTGGTTCTCTGATAGCCATGAAGATTCTATTCTTTAAATTCGTGGTATTGGTTGGTGGATAAATGATCTTCTTTGGTTTAATCATTGGATTCTTTGACGATTGAATGTAAACCGCTAATCCTCCAATCAATAAAGTACCTCCTAGAATCCATTTCTGTTTCTCTGTTAACTTTGACATTTTCGATTGTACAACTGTCTTTGTTCAAAATGTCCACTATTCGGTGTAGAAACTAACAATTGGAAAGAACAACCAGACAATGTGTAACGTATTTATAAAAAGAGACATGAAACAAAACAAAACAAAACGAATCCAATCCTTTTTGACGTATCTTTATTATTTTTCTTATTTGGTAATATATTGTGTACCATTACTAATTTCCGCCATACATTACAATTTTTTTCCAGAGCGCCTACACTACGGTTCGGTCAAAAACAGCGAGAGAGAAAGATATCCAAAAAAGAAAAAAAAATCAAAATTTATTGACAGACCAGACAGACGATTAATAATCTTTTAACAGTGGTACATAACAATGATTTATTCAGATACACAAATCCACATATAACCATACACATAGAGAGGTACATATATAAATATAAATATCAATACATATAACTCGTTTCACTGTTTTCATTTTCATTATTAGCATCTTCTTAATATTATTCCCATTAATTGCCACAATACTATAATACCACTTTAAATCATTAATACACACATACATATAACCTCACATGACTAATACACAAGTACAGATACAACCAAACCTCGATGAAGGCGATGTGTTTGATCAGATGCCTATCATCTCTCCGACGTTGAATCCACAAGATATAGATGAAGCCAATAAGGCCAATAATCTCCCATTACCAATACCAATATCATTGGAAGACGATTCAGAAGTTAAAAGAAACCAACTCCCAGAGGTTTTACCTAAAGTGGAATGTATAGCCAGAGCCCGGATCCCCACCACTCAGGGACCTGAGATATTTCTCCATTTGTACTCCAATAATGTTGATGATAAGGAACATTTGGCTATTGTGTTTGGTGAAGATATAAGATCCAAATCACTTTTCAAACAGAGACCGAACGATACACAAGTTGATAGAATGACGAGGGGTGCCTACGTCGGGAAATTATACCCAGGTAGAAGAGACGCTGATGTCGATGCATTACACAATTTAAAATTGGAATTCGATGCCAACGGGGACGTGATAAATCAAACTAGATTAGATCCAACGTTAGTGAGAATTCATTCAGAATGTTACACCGGTGAAACCGCTTGGTCAGCAAGATGTGACTGTGGTGAACAATTTGATGAAGCTGGTCGGTTAATGGGTCTCAACGGTCATGGGTGTATAGTGTACCTAAGACAAGAAGGTCGTGGTATCGGATTGGGTGAGAAACTAAAAGCGTACAATTTACAAGATTTAGGTGCTGACACAGTGCAGGCTAATTTGATGTTGAGACACCCTGCCGATAAACGGTCTTTCAGTTTAGCCACTGCGATCTTGTTAGATTTAGGTTTAGTCGATATTAAACTATTGACAAACAATCCAGATAAGATCATCGCTGTGGAGGGGAAGAACAGATTGATTAAAGTCACTGAGAGAGTGCCAATGATTCCTCTAGCTTGGCAAACGGAACATGACCACGGTGACGGTATCAAGTCCAAGGAAATTGAAGGTTACTTGAGAACAAAGATTGAAAGAATGGGCCATCTTCTAAGTAAACCTACAACTGCTGTGACAGAACCATCAAGTAAGTGATTACATTTTTTCCCTTTCATGCATTGTCCTTCCTTACTATCCCTCCCCCTTATTTTTAATATTAATATATATATATAATTCACTTAGATTAGGTAGGAATTCCTAAATTAAGATTTTTTATTTCTTTGTCTTTTTATGTCTGATACAATTTATGGATACATTCATCGTCTAATAATTCAATTAATAGAGTAATTTCTTTAAACAAAACCTCATTTTCATTTCATTTGGACCAATGCTACGTGAGGTGATAGATAAGTTAAGTTACAATCAATCCATTAACGACTAAAAATGATTCTCCAGATCTCCGTACGAAGTTTGTCCGGTTCACAGAGTAAAATACATTTGGTTTATATCTTCAAATAGAAATGTACTTGATACCAATTCAATTTTGCTGAACTCAACCAGTGGCACATAAATAATTGGAGATTGTTCCAATGTCGTTTAAATCCATCTATAATTTATGAATTTACCAGTTTTTCCGATGTAGCTATAGCTGCTGTGTTGACATTTGTAACCCTTGCTCTTCTCCCTCTCTCTCATTCGTAATTGATGACAGTTTGTGGATAGCAACCATCAGGGATGGAAAGTTATCTTGGTGAATACCATCAATACCACCTGTCATTGATGTGCTTTCGCAAGATGACAAATCCCTCTCAAGTAGAGAGACCAGCAACTTCACCCATTAAAATTGCATGGAAAGACGACGGGCAAAGTATCTTGATGATGCCACCGGTTACAATTTCTTGCTATGTACCGGTCCAAATGATAATATTAATTGTCTGCAAACATTAATTGGGAAGGTCTCTGGGAACAGTGTGACTGTTACCGTTGACCCAACACTTGCAACTGATGGTGATTACTTTTCCAAGTTGTCGCCATTATAAACAATTCTGGATACTCCCTTCATTACTCACCTAGATTTAAATTGACCGACATGACCGGTACCACTGAGGCAACTGGTTCATGTGAGACCCCATACTCTAATTGCAAATGTTGATATCGAAAAAAAAAATAGATTGTTCTTAGCAGTGGAATCTGTGGACCATTCTCTGATTACCTTAATGAAATATTGGAGACTTCATGAACAGGGTCCTGTTTATGCTATTTGTTATTTTTTTTTTTAAGAACACACGACAAGGTAACGGTGAAGGTTGTTCAACAACAATTGTCAAATGTTCGATCGAGATGACATTGTTATAAAAACACCTCTTCACAAGTTTATATTCGATTTACATGTTTTTAATTTAATTGAAAAAAAAAATGAAAAAGAAACAGTAGTACTTGTACAACTAGGCTTAGCTTGAGCCATTGCAAATTGAACTGGTACTAATGTATTAGCATTAGTAACCCAAACAGTGTCCAAACGAGGACTGATCAACGAGTAAGACTAATATGTTAATGTGATTTCTAAAATACCATACAAACCAACAGTAACTAAGTAAAAAGAAAACCCCTAACATAATCCAGTAAAGTCAGTCAGTAAAGTAACCCACTACTCACTCCTCCTTTAGAAACACGCTTTTCCAAAACAGAGAATAGATTACGTAACTGTTTATGTAACACTCATTTCCTCGTAATTTTTTTTTTTTCTTTGTTGCTTCTCCCACTAAATTTAGAAAATTTGAGCCTTGACAGAGAGACACACACAGGCGCACACACATAGAGACAGAGACAGAGACAGAGACAGAGACAGAGAATTTAAGAATTTAACTGTTAAAAAAAAAGTCAAAACAACTAACTAAATTACATTTTTAATTGATTTAATGAATAGATCAAAAACGTTTTTTTGTTTTTGTTTTTACTTTGTTTATTTTTATCAATATAATATAGATCAAATCATTTACTTTCACTGATTGTCTGAAATTGAACAATTCACCGCTTTTTTTTGATCGATTGTACACTTGGAACTCTAAACTCAAGGCCAATTTCATACACGTATATTGATAGTACAATTTTTGAGTTTTGTTAGTTTTGTTAGTCAAAAGAAACAACTAGTGCTATCATATTATATTCACTCGTGGAACTCTGTTCTTCATTAGTTTTATTCATAACTTTTATTATTTACACGTATACAATAACAGCAGCACAATGAATTTTTTTCCACTTTTACTACTTCTATTTATCAGACAATGTATGGCCGATGTGGAGATCACTGCACCTACCAGTGGTAATACTTTCTCTGCTTCGTCCTCTATTAAAATATCATGGAAGGATGATGGTGAAAGTCCTAGTCTTGATGATGCCACTGGCTACAATTTCTTACTATGTACTGGTCCAAATAATGACATTAATTGTGTTGAAACATTAAATGCCAAAGTTTCTGATAATAGTGTGACAGTTACCATTGATCCAACACAAGGTGCCAATGGTAATTATTATTTCCAAATTAAGGCTGATTTCTCAGCCACTGAATTCACTCTTCATTATTCTCCTAGATTTAAATTGACAGGTATGACTGGTTCCACAGTGGCATCCGGCTCAGGTGACCCTCCAGCAGCTGAAAACCATGTTTCAGCTGGAAACATTGACACTAAATCATTCACTGTTCCTTATACTAAACAAACAGGTCGTACTAGATACGCTCCAATGCAAACACAACCTGGTTCTACAATCTCAGCTACCACTTGGTCATTGAGATTCCCAACCTCTTCTGTCACTTATTACACCACCATTCGTGCATCTCCAAATGTTTACTCAACCATTACTCCAGGTTGGTCTTATACAATGAGTTCTCAAATAAATTATGCCACTCCTGCACCATTCCCAAGTGAGTTAGGTTGGTATCCAGCCAGTAAAAAACTTGTGAGTGCATCACTTGATTCAAACCATAGAAAGTTGAAGAAAAGAAGATGGGATGATGATTAGATCTCCTTTGTTTTTTGTTTTTTTCAATTATTTATATCTTATGCAACATAAACACACAGCACATTCTTTTACTCACTCATTCAATCACTCACTTTCACAAATAAGATTACTCATTCACCATTTGTAATATGGATTATGTTTAATCTAATACGACTAGCATGCCTTGGATTGTTTTATTCCTCTTCTGTTAAAGCGGGATCGAACAATAAAGAAGCCTTTTTCTACATTTGTATATTCATTCACACAATCTCTTTTTTTTCTTATATCTTTGTTTTATTTTCCTGTTTTCTTTTGTTTTTTTAGTACCTCCCTTTTTTCTTCTTTTCTTTTTCATTGTATATTTGTTCTTTTTATATATTTAAATATAAATTTAACCACCTCCATTGCTTTACTGCTGATTTATTTTAATATAGATTGTTTTGCGTTTTGATTATTTTTTGTATTAAACATTATAGAGTAACAAAAGAACAAGAATAAAAGAATAAAAAAGGGTATAAAATTACATATATACGGATCAGATAACAAGAGATAAAACAATTTGTTCGTAAGTGATTGAATGAAGTAATAATCAAGACATACTGAAACCAAATTGATCCACCGATTAAAAATGGAGAACTGAAAACCAAACTTTCCAACACAGAGCAAACGTCAAACTTTCTAATGCAATCGTTACATTGAGGTATGGTGTGTTTCTTTTTCTTTAAACAGACGTGTAAAACAATTGTGGAACTTTATGTGTCAATTCAACGTATTTCAAAACAGCCCGTTCATTGATGTTTTCACCCATGTTTATAACTTGCATACTTTTAACACTCAAATCCTCTTCATCGATCAATCCAATGATCTCATAGAAATGACCCACTGTTAAATCATTGAAATCACCTTGATAACGTATAGTGATTAATCCATTCGAATTTATTATAGCTGTTTCATTGGATGGGTCAATGGACTTTAACTGTCCCAACACTCTGACGGTTTTTCTAGCAAATTGTTGTAATAATGTAGCGTCCACTCTGATTGATTCCATCGCTAATAGTTGATATTATATGTGTTTGTTGTAATGTATACTGTTTCAATGACGACGAAGATGACAATGGTAATAATATTTGTCAATTAAGAATAAAAAATTGGTGATAATTTATTAAGTTATTTGATTAGTGTTTGGGTGTTCGGTTATACGTACAACATAAAAACGCGTCGGTTTGCCTTCATTATTTTTTCTTTATTTTTTTTAAAAGGCGAGTGGTGTATGGGATTTGGTAATTTTGGTGGTGATTATGCTCTGTTTGAGACATCAAAGCACTTCAGCTACGATCAATTATTGGAACAGTTATGATCTTTATATGTATATATTTACAGTTTATTTAATTTAAACACAAGGTGTTTACTTTAATTCAATGTACTTGCGTAGTTGTATTTGAGTTTGAGTTTGAATTTGTATTCTTGTTTGACGTAATTTACAACACCTTTTAACTTATCATCTTCAATTATTTTGTGCTAGTAATCATTCTTATTTATGTTACGACGAAAACCAAGCTACAATAAATACAAGGATCCTTGATTGTAGAGTCTTAAAATATTTTAAGAAAGAATAGATTTTGAATCATGTATTTAATCTGGGTTAACCCAAATTTATTCCCAAATTTAATGCTTTTTTCGTCTTTAGTATGCAATTAAATTAATACAACAAATAATTTTGTTGTAATAACTGATTACAGTATTTGTTTGTTTACATTTCGAATATGCACATTTTATTCGAGCTCTTTTGTTCTCTTTTGTTCTCTTTTGTTCTCTTTTGTTCTCTTTTGTTCTCTTTTGTACTCTTTTGTACTCATGATATTTTTTTTGTGAGGAGGAAATCGTGGGAGCTTGGTATTCCCACTTGATCTTGTATTTTTTTTGTCTTCTTTTCTTCTTTTGATACCTTTCTTCTTCTTGTTTTTTCCCTCTAACTCTTCTTATTTCTTCAGTGGGACATCTATAAACATCTATCAACACCTAGAAACACCAGTGATATGACTATAGTTATAAAGGTCTTGGTTTTAATTAACTATAGAATTATCCTGGAGTTTTTTATTCAATTTGGATTTCTGTCAATTTGGATTGTCAATTTGATCACTAGGAATTACATTCAATGGATTAAACAACAGCAACAACAACAACAACAACAAACACGAACAACATTAACAACATCAACACCATTTGTACAATTCAACTGGATTATTAGTCTTTAATACTGACATTTCCCCTTTGTCTGTTTGCAACAACTGAAAATAGCAGGTCTTTTGTCATCTTTGCACGGTGTTTATTTGCACGTTACAGCATTTTGGCAGGTGTTGCGTGTAAGGATGTTTCAAAGTTCTGCTATTTTTGGGGGGAATTGGTGCGAACATACTAATTGGGAAATAGATCAGTCACGTGTTTCAAATTGGATTTTATCAACCGTTGATACCTTCCTAATGGATCTTGGGAGTTTGGTCTCACCAGCCGGGCTCTTGAGTGAAACTAGGGGGGCGATTCCACCGGGAACCTTTGAGATTTTAGTCTAATGAGCTGGAATCAAAGGGGAGACTGGGGGAAGTTAACCACAGGAACCGTTGAAATTTTCCGCGGGAACTGGGGGAATTCAATTTATTTTTTGAAGGGAAACTAGAGAGAGTGCATTTTGGGGACCCCAATGGGGTCCAGGGGTTTTGGGGTCCAGAGGTTCTGGGCTCCAGGGGTTTTGGGGTTTTGGGGTGACGGTTCTTCGTGTTATGGTGGTTCTTCGTGTTATGGTGGTTCTTCGTGTCGGGGGTTTTTTGTTAAGCGGTGGAGGTTTTCTCTCTCGCACTCTCTCTATTTTATTATTATT